>JAGDQO010001238.1:14151-227585 GCA_018342035.1 Solanum appendiculatum | reverse complement strand
AAGTACTCATTGTTTAGAGGTTGGTGTTGGACCAAGTTGTGTTTATGCTGAGGGGTGCTTGACCTATCTATGGTATTTATGTATCATTTCTTATTTTTTTTCTTGCTCCCTTAGTCCCGATTTCCCCCTTGATTATGCTTATCGCTTATGGTCATTTAATTGCTTCCGCGACCAAGGATGTGTAATGATACGCTATGAGGCTTGTTTGGGTTCCTTCGGGTTCCCCATTCGCCGGTCACATCTAGGCCCTAGGCTTGGGTCGTGACAAACTTGGTATCAGAGCCCTAGGTTGAATGATCCTCGGAGTCCAACACACCGCGTTGATTAGAGTCCGATTCATGGGTGTGTTGTGCACCACAACTATGAGGTAGGAGGCTATTTGGAGAGTTTTAGGAAATGTTTCCCTTCTCTATGTTCTAAGTCGTGCTGTAGAGTTGAAATTAAGTTCTTCCCTACACGGTTTTGTTCTTTTTGCTATGCAAGCATCATGTCTAATACAAGAGGAAGACTGAGCCCGACTCGTTGCGTGAGTCATATAAGGTGTCTACTCCTATTTTGGTGATATATTGTTGCTAGGAAGGTCTATAGAAATTGTCCTATTTGCATCTTGCATAAAATATTGCCTTGTGATCTTGTTGAATTGAACATGGTCGATTTTGATGTTGTTTTTGGGATGGATTGGTTGCATGCATACTATGCTTCTATTGATTGTAGAACCCGAAGGGTCAAGTTCCAATTCCCAAGTGAACCCATTCTTGAGTGGGAAAGCCAAAATGTGGTAGTCAAGGGTAGATTCATCTCTTGCATTAAAGCCCGTAAGTTGATCTCTAGGGGGTGTCTCTATCACCTCGTGAGGGTTAGGGATGTGGAGTCCAAAACCCTTCTTATAGAGTCGGTTCCGGTCGTAAATGAATTCCTTGATGTCTTTCCTAATGACCTTCCCGGTGTTCCTCCCGAAAGGGAAATAGATTTTGGCATAGACCTCCTCCCCGATACTCAACCCATTTCTATTTCCCCTTACCGTATGGCCCCGGCGGAGTTAAAGGAGTTGAAAGAACAATTGAGGGACTTGTTGGAGAAGGGGTTTATTAGGCCTAGCCAATCACCCAATGGGGTGCACCGGTGTTGTTTGTGAAGAAGAAAGATGGGCCGCTTAGGATGTGTATCGAATTACCGGCAACTCATAGGGGTCACCGTCAAGAATAAATATCCTTCTTCCTAGGATTGATGACTTGTTTCGACCAATTGCAAGGGGCTAGCCACTTCTCTAAGATTGATCTTTTCGGTCCGGGTATCATCAAACGTGAAGGTGAGGGAGGGTGACATTCCCAAGACAGCCTTCCGGACTAGGTATGGACATTATGAATTTATGGTCATGTCCTTTGGGTTGACCAATGCACCGGCTACCTTCATGGACCTAATGAATAGGGTCTTTAAACCCTACCTTGATTCTTTTGTTGTGGTCTTCATTGATGATATTTTAATCTATTCGCATAGCGAGGAAGAACATACGGGTCACTTGAGGGTTGTGTTGCAAAGATTAAGAGAGGAGAATTTGTATGCCAAGTATGAAAAGTGTGAATTTTGGTTGAGGGAGGTTGCTTTCCTAGGTCATGTGGTGTCGGGGGATGGTATTAAGGTAGACCCTAAGAAGACCGATGTGATTAGAAATTGGCCTAGGCCATTGACCCGTCGGATATTAGGAGCTTCTTGGGCTTAGCGGGTTACTACCGGAGATTTGTGAATGGGTTTTCTTCTATTGCTTCTCCCATGACTAAGTTGACACAAAAGAAGGCTAAGTTTGAGTGGACCGACGAGTGCGAAAGGAGTTGTCAAACCTTGAAAGATAAACTTGTGTCCTCTCCTATATTGTCACTACCGGATGGGCTTGAGGGATTTGTTGTGTATTGTGATGCTTCTAGAGTTAGCTTGGGTTGTGTCCTAATGCAAAATGGTAAGGTGATAGCCTATGCTTCTAGACAACTCAAAGTGTATGAAAAGAACTATCCTACGCATGATCTTGAATTAGCCGCGGTGGTGTTTGCTTTAAAGATTTGGCGTCATTATTTGTATGGGGTACATGTCGATGTGTTCACCGATCATAAGAGCCTCCCATATGTCTTCACCCAAAAAGATCTCAACTTTAGACAAAAAAAGTGGCTAGATTTCTTAAAGATTATGATATGAGTGTGCATTATCATCCGGTTAAAGCTATTTGTGGTGGCGGATTGCTTTGAGTAGGGGTGTCTATGGGTAGCTAGCTCATGTTGATATTGGTGATAGGGAAATGGCTAGGGAGGTACATCGGTTGGCTAGGTTGGGGGTTAGGTTGGAAGAGGTTGGTAATGGTGGGGTGGTCGTTGTTGATGGTGCTAGGTCTTCCTTGGTTGATGAGGTGATAGCAAAACAAGATCTTGATTCTTCCTTGTTTGAATTGAAGGCCTTGGTGAAAGAGGGCACGGTGGAAGTTTTCTCCCAAGGGGGAGATGGTGCCCTTAGGTACCAAGGTAGGTTGTGTGTGCCTTGTGTTGATGGTTTGAGGGAGAAAATTCTTGAGGAGGTTCATAATTCTTCCTACTCCATCCACCCCGGTTCCACCAAAATGTATAGAGATTTGAGGGATGTGTATTGGTGGAGAGGCATGAAGAAGGACATTGCCAAATTCGTCTCCGGTTGTCATAGTTGTCAACAAGTCAAGGCCGAACATCAAAGGCCGGGTGATCTAACCCAAGACATAAAGATTCCTACTTGGAAGTGGGAAGAAATTAATATGGATTTGTAGTTTGGTTTACCCAAGACTAGAAAAAGTTATTGATTTCTATTGAGGTGGTGGTTGATAAGGATTGACAAAATCGGCCCTCAATTTTTCTTACCGTAAGACAAACATATGGGGCGGAAGATTATGCAAGGTTATATATTCATGAGCTTGGTAAGTTGCATGGGATTCCTCTATCCTATCATATCGGACCGTGGTACCTCAATTTACTTCACAACTTTTGGAAGTCTTTTCAAAGGGGGTCTGGTACGAGAGTTTAAGCTTACTACGCCTTCACCGCCAAACGGTATGGCAGCCAAGGACTATCCAAACACTTGAGGATATGCTTAGGGCTTGTGTATTGGGGCTTAAGGGTAGTTGGGATGATCATCTTCCATTGATTGAGTTTGCCTATAACAATAGCTATCATTCTAGCATCGGTATGGCTCCTTTTGAGGCTCTCTATGGGAGGCATTGTAGATCACCGGTTGGGTGGTTTGAGGGTGGTGAGGTGGCCTTGTTAGGACCAGACCTAGTTATGGAGGCTCTTGAGAAGGTTAGGTTGATTAGAGAAAGGTTGAAGATGGCCCAAAGTCGCCAAAAGTCCTATGCCGATGTGAGGAGAAGGGCTCTTGAATTCCGAGTTGGTGATTGGGTTTATTTGAAGGTGACACCCATGAAGGGTGTGGTTCGTTTTGGTAAGAAGGGCAAGTTGAGCCCAAGATACGTGGTTCCTTATAAGGTGATGAGGAGAATTGGCAAGGTAGCTTATGAGTTGGAATTGCTTAGCGAGATGGATTTGGTTCATCCGGTATTTCATGTGTCTATGTTGAGGAAGTGTGTGGGTGATCCGAATGCCATGTTTGTGTCTCTCATGTACGTTTCTTTAACATTCGGGGACGAATGTTCCCAAGGGGGGGATATTGAAACGACCCAAAAAAAAAAAAATGCCCGAAAATGTGCTTCGGAAACACCTATAATTGTAATTTGCCATATATCTCAAAATCCGTGCAATGATTTCGGAAATTCGACTCATAATTCTTAATTTGTGGGGTCAAATTGAGTGGGACAATGGGTCTAACCCGAAATTTTAGAAGCAAGCCGATCATAAATTCGAAATCGTAAAAATTGGCGATTTGGAGGGTCAACTAAAGGGGCATATCTCTAGCACACAGGAATGGAAGGGCTGGCAACCTATCCATAAAGCTCTTTGAGTTAGCTTTCCAACGCACTTGGTTTCACCTTAGTCCGAGTTAGGATGAGGGAGTTATGACCATTTTCGTAAAACCTGTCTGTGCAGATTTGCAATTTCCAGTGAGCTTTTTTTTAGGCGGGTTGGAGTCATTTTTTATAAAAAGGGGATATGTCCCATACTTAGTCATTTCTTAACTCCAAAAACACTCTCTAAGCCCTCTCCAAAAATTCCCAAGATCTTCAACCAAATTCAAACATCTCAAGCTCTAATTCCGGATTCAAGACTCAATCTCAAGCTTCGATTCTCCATTCCAATCTTCATCAAGGATTCTCCAAAGTTGAGGTATGTGGGTTTGATTGTGGAAACCTTCCTTTCCACAAGTCCAACCATTTATCCTCTATTTCTACTTCAAGTTTATGGGTCCTTATGATTATTTATGAACTCTTGAATTATGGAATTACTACTACACACCCTATTATGGTCCATTTTGCATATTATCATGAAATGGAATTATTATGTGATGTTTATGGTTTACATGCTTCCATGATCAAATTATGAAGGTTGATATATATATGTATGTTGTTGGTGGGCTGATTTATATGGATTTTGGAATTGGTTGGACTTAGTATTCTTGAAATACATGATTTCATTTACATGAACAATTGCCCACCTTGTGTTTGATAAAATGCCCATTTATAGAATTCTTAGGAAAGGGAAGGTCCAAGGTACGTCCTATGAGTCGGATGGTTATGTAATTACTGAAATGATGATGAAATGGACACATGTATATGATTTTCCCTAAATAAGTGTTGTGAGTCGACCAAGCCTAGTACGGGGGGTAGTAGGCCCGTATAACCGTATCGAGGGGTTGGTACCTTGGTTACCTAGTACGGGGGGTAGTAGGCCCGTATAACCGTATCGAGGGGTTGGTACCTTGGTTGCCTAGTACGGGGGGTAGTAGGCCCGTATAACCGTATCGAGGGGTTGGTACCTTGGTTGCCTAGTACGGGGGGTAGTAGGCCCGTATAACCATATCGAGGGGTTTGTACCTTGGTCCCTAGCTCGGGGGGTGGTAGGCCCGTGTAACCATATTGAGGGGTTTGTACCTCTTTCGCCTCTCCAAGGGGGTGGTAGGCCTTGGAAATACTATATTGATGGTCACTCGCCACACATGTACTACGTCCCACTAAATATGATTTTTATGTAAGCATCATTATACATATCATTTCATTAATATGCTATCTATTGGGTATGATTACGCATTTTTCCTATGATGTCCATCTAATGTAGCATTGCATTGCATCCCATATACTTAGTACATTCAAATGTACTAACGCATACTCTATGCCTACATGATGTCACCATGTAGGGACCGGAGCACCGCTTGACCATCCTCCTCCGCGTGGCTAGTACGATTTTCTATAGTGGTTATTGGTGAGTCCTCCATTTCGGGGACGTTGCTCATGATCTTTTGCTATGTATAAAACTTTTCCTTTCTAGTTATGTTTTGACTATGAGGGTGAGCCCGGTAGTTTGTCTTGGCCCCCGCTAAGTACTCATGTTTAGAGGTGGTGTTGGACAAGTTGTGTATTATGCTTGAGCTTGACTCATCTATGGTATTTATGTATCATTTCTTTTTTTTCTTGCTCCCTTAGTCCCGATTTCCCCCTTGATTATGCTTATCGCTTATGGTCATTTAATTGCTTCCGCGACCAAGGATGTGTAATGATACGCTATGAGGCTTGTTTGGGGTTCCTTCGGGTTCCCCATTCGCCGGTCACATCTAGGCCCTAGGCTTGGGTCGTGACACATATGAGCTAGATTTGTCATTAGAATTTGAAAGCAGACCATCGGGTGTTCCATGTATCTATGTTGTAGAAGTGAATTGGAAATGCTTTGCGGATTATGCCCGTTGAGGATATTTGTGTCTCTAAAGACTTTCTTATGTTGTGGTGTTAGTGGCTATGTTTGATCGGCAGGTAAGAGAGATTTGGACTAAAGAAGTGGTTTCTGTGAAAGTGTTATGGCGGAATAACAACATCGAGGAAATAACTTAAAAGCCGAGGAGGAAATAAGGAAAAACACCCCCAGCTATTCACGATTTAAGCTGAGTTGAATTTCAATAATTGACAATTATTCCTGTACACCAAGTTAATTGGATTTTAAATAACTTAGAAATGCAATTTATATGGCTTGTGACGAGGTAGCTATACAAAGCCTTGTAATTGAAATTTTCATAAATGGATTTAAGATTTGCGGATGTAACAAATATAGCCTCGCAAATAACAGAGTAGCAGCAAAGAAATGCAAACAAGAAATTGTTTAGATCCATTCACGGATGAAATTTCTTAAGGGGGGGGGGCGGAGAATGTGAGACCTCGTGGCTCTTTCGCATAATATACGTAGCACGGCATGAGTGTTTGAAGTGTATATGACTTGGTGTATCTCATTGGGAAAATAAGGTTGCAAAGGGGTAGTAAGATCAAGAATTAGACTAAAGTTGTGGGTCAATGATGCCTTTAAACAAGTTCGAGTTAAAGAATACCTCTTGTAACACCCCGCCCGTTCGGAAGGTTTAAATTAATCAGTACTTTTGGGGAAAGACTAAGAGTGTATTATATGCTATGAAGGATGTTTTATAAGGTAATATAGTCACACAATGATCGTAAGTTATGTTTTGAAGTCAAGCAAGTTGTGAAATAAAAGTCGGCAAATGTTAGAGTAAGTTTCCTTGATAAACTTTCTGAAATTTGGGTTAAATGTATCGGTGCTTTTATCCCAATATATAAGGCGTTAGAAGAACCCCAATATACCAAATCGAAGGTCTAAGAGTCTACGTTCCAACGCATTAAACCGTTCATCCATACAAATTCTGAATAGAGAGATATTCACATTTTCGTGAGACTGCACAAGCAGGCACGTGAAGCGATTTAACTTTATAAAAGTTGATTTTCCTTCGTTTTATCTCATTATTTTTGGACAAATAAGAATAAAAGAAGTCCTAAATCCTCTCTAAGGCTCCCCTACCATCCAAGCCAATCTCAATAAGATTTCAACGTGGTTTCACCCTTGGAATGTTCTTAGAGATTGTGTTACTTCTTTCCTCCTCGTTGGTTGCGATTTAAAGGATTCTTCATGGTAAAGGAGTCTCGTTTTTAGTGTTGATGCTGCTGTTTGGAGGTAATAATTCTCACCTTTCATTTTATTGAGTGAATCCAAGTTATAGCTAAGCTATATTAGCAAGAACACACGAATAGACGATTGGAAAATCGTATTTGGATAGTTATGTAATGTTGGGCTGTTTTGAAGTATTTTCTGATGTTATTGCTGCAGGAATTTTTAGAAATGATTTTTATGTGTGTGGTTGTTGTTGATATGAATCTGGGAGAGAAGAAGAAGTATAGATGGGTATTGAATAGTACGGTAAATTAGCGTGACGTTAGTTCTATTATTGTATTGTGATTTTCAAATGGTTTCTTCTTGATTCAAGGCCTTCTATTTGAGGAGACTATTTGTTATTGGAGGAGGCAGGCTAAAATACTATAAAATACATCATGTTTAAGTTCAGGTTCTTCCCTTTTAACCCTTATTGCTTTAGAGGAGAAATACATGATTCTAGACGTCATTGTTGGACAAACTCACAAGATAATGATCGGTAGCCGCGAGTTCGAGTTATTATGGTTATGTTGAACAATTATAGGACTGTATCAAATATATTTCTGGATTTAAAGGTTTGAAAACCCATGGATGGGATTTTGTTGTGGCTATTTTGGGGTGGGAAAGGAGGG
The DNA here is from genome assembly GCA_018342035.1 of Solanum appendiculatum. Taxonomy (NCBI): domain Eukaryota; kingdom Viridiplantae; phylum Streptophyta; class Magnoliopsida; order Solanales; family Solanaceae; genus Solanum; species Solanum appendiculatum. The sequence goes on along the minus strand of JAGDQO010001238.1, from coordinate 219,847 downwards.
GTGTGACGTTACACCGAATTTTTCTTGTTGTGCAGGCGTACTCTATTTGGTTGTGATGGACTATTTTCATAGGCCTCCAGTTGTTCATAGCTTCTGGAAAAATGCATGATATGTCATTAATTTGTGGTTGTTATTTTGAGAAGAAAATGTAATGAATCATATGTTTAAAAGGGGTCCGGCGAGCTAATCACTCTCCTTGTAATCTCTAAATTGCTACTTTGACCCTGACGTGTTAATACTCAGTTTGTAATAGTTGTGTCACTTGATTTTGTGTAGATTACATACTGTAAAGAAGGGGTAAAGTCCATATTAATACCGCAAGACCGATAATCGAGGTATGTTAAGGCTAAGCTTTGTACTTCCTTTGAGCACGAATTTTAGAAACCTAAATAGTCAAATGTTGTTTTACTATTCCATTGCTAGAAAGACCTTCTGTGAAAGGTATTGGGATTGCAACTGAAGTAATTTCGTGACTTCATTATGTTGATATTCCACTTTTTCGATTTTACAGGGTGTTCAATGTCTATATATCGTTTTGTCGGTTACCTTGACTATAGGTCCATGTGTATAAATTCTTATTCCTCTCTGGGTGTTGTGACTTGAAAAGATTATGGAGGAAAATTGAGAATTTGCAATCAGTCCTCCTTCCTCTCTGATATGTTTCTTTGAAAAACCTTAAAATAATACATCAAATTTCAAAACTCCCAAATGTAACTCGTATGTTTAAACTACTAAAGGGCATGTTTTCTTGAAATACTTTCTTTTACAAATATTAAGGAAATATATATAATAACTAAGTTTTAAGTTACCTTTCTAAAGTTGAATTAAGTGTTCCAATTTATTCTACTAGCATAGGAGGTTCTACGAGACATTTACATGTGATACGAAAGTGTTTACGAAATTATAAGAACAAGAGTACCAACGGGCCAAGATTGGCAACATGATTATTGGTAACATAAATGCATTACGAATTCATGACATGCTATGCATTCTACTCCCAAGCTATAATCGGGAGGTATGGGGCTATTGCCTATATTTATACGTATGTGACACAGATGGCCACAAGTTGGCGAATATGATGCCAGTTAGCTACCGGAAGGCACCACCATTGCTAGTACTTGGTTGGGTATGACATGCATTTGTATCTATATATATGTATTCACGACATACGATTACAAGAGCATACCATGCATACTTAATTTATATAAGGTCGGATGTCATCCATGGAGGCTATCAGAGTTTCTGTTTCAAGTAGTATCTTTATTACCCTTTTTAGAGCAGCTATTTATAATTTTACTTTCTGCCTTACATACCAGTACATTTTTATTCGTACTGACGTCCCGTTGCCTGGGGATGTTGCTTTTTTGTTTCGTGCGTGCAGGTCCAAGTAGTGATTCTGATTAACCCCTCCGCTAGGATTCGGGGTTCAGCTGTGAGTTTGTAAGCTCCACCTCTTCCGGGAGCTTTAATAGGATGTTTACTTTTGCTGTATAGTTTGGGTATAGTCGGGGCCTTGCCCCGACCAGCGCTTATGGCACTCTTAGAGGCTATTGTGAACACGATATTCTGTGTTTCTTTCTGCAGCATCCAGTCTCCAGGCCCATAGGCTTGGCATGTATATATATTTTTGACGTGTGTATGTCTTCAGTTGTGGCCTCATCGGCCATCTAGTGCTTTATTATTTTTGTCTGGTCTACCTTCGTCTATATGACTTTGTTAATCAGGTTATGACTTTAATGATCCATGATTAGTATTTTAGATGTTATGTTGCCCGACCTTCTAGGCCCACAGTTGAGTCAGTTAGTATGTTTCAGTGGCTAACTCGATTGAATAAGGTATCGAGTGCCAGTCACGCCTCCCCTAGTTTGTGGCGTGACAAAAATAGGATATACTCATGATCTAAATGAAGACTGAAATAGTTGTGCTTTTTTTCCTGGGGTAAGCTTGCAAACCCCTTCCCAAACAAGGTACCCTGTGCAACAACTTTTTCAGATAGGGCATTTCATTCTTCAGCAATACAGCAAGGTTCAAATCCATTTCTTCTCTTTGATTACTTGATTTTTTTCTCCAAATTTCAAAATTCTTTGTTCTTATTCTTAGCTAAATGTGTGAAATAGACCAAATTCTTATGCCAATCTATGCCTTGAGTTCCTCATCCCCTACAATACGTCCAAGAATAACAAGAAGGCAACTACAACCTACTGATCCACACTAGAATTGAGCAGAGGGTATGCTCATTTTTCAGCAAAAAACATTCTAAAGTTGACAAGGGTCATATTTTTTGTTGCTTCTACCATTCGGACAACAGAAACTGTATTCCTTTTGTTTAATTTGATTATAATTGTTTACTATAAATGAACAAATTGTATGAAGCTCCTCGAAGTGGAACATTATTTTTTTATGGAGATCATCTATCTTTGAAGATCCCATGACGTAAATGTGCTCAACATTAGCAACATGTATCGTTATCTATTTCATTTCTGTTCCCTTTTTATATAACATAATAATTGTATGTTGGATATCCACAATACTAATATGTTCTTACTGTAGTTCTCAATTTTGTTGGTCTATGATTGAGATCAAAAGTTGTTTTAACCTCCGACATTCTTTGTCATTTTCTTGAAATTAAATTGTCTTATTCCTCTCTTCTATGACTATTATATTGTCTATTCCTCTCTTCTATGACTTTTCTTAGTCATGTCGTCTCAATCCCCTCTCAGTTTTCACTTTGTTTTTTGAGTCTGTCTGCTATTGTGTTGATTTCGCTTATTAAAATTAGCGTTGTGTTGTTTTTGCTTTTTAAAATTTGCACTGTGTCGTTTTTGCTTATTAAAATGAGTTATTCTTTCATGAGCATCGGTTGTTATTTGTTGAAAATATTATATTTATAACAAAATGTTACCTAATCTCATGTCGGCCAACAGGTCTACCGATAATTGTGAAGAAAGCATATTAATGGATCTTCAAAAATCAAAAAGAGGTCCTCACTTCGTGACAGAAGGTCATGATAACAATATCAAACACCATAAAGTAGATGATTGCTTATAAATGACTTCAAGGGGAGTAATGTTGTTGGAAAGATGCCTAAAAGATCGATATGCAACAATTACTCGCCTTCTTGCTAACACAAATCGTGTCAATCGCAGTGGAATAACCCCTCAAATACATCATGGTCTTGTTATTCTGGTGTCTTCGTCTTTTTCAACATCAGGTTAGGACATCAATACATATCTATGGTTATGTGAATGCCTCATTAAATGTACTTGACAAGGGCAAAAATGTTATTCCTCCTTTTCATGCTCTTTAAAAAGATGTGTCCTAGGAGCTATAGTGTTTCTTTAAAAATATAGTAGTGATCTATGCTATACTAGACGTTTTTGCAGAGTTTATCTTGCTTGTGCCTTGTTATTCTTCTTCTTATGGACATGCTTATACATTTGTTTGAACAAAGTGTTTCTAATCATTAGTTATATTGCTAGAGCATATATTTTGAATGTGTGTGCTGGTATGGGTTTTAATGTCCTTCTGTCCAAATAGCTCGCCTGGATGTATTCTTTTATACTTTTGCTTTGCTTGGTATCATAAACGAAATAACCAAATTGGGATACAGGAGAACATTTTCCAAGCAAACATCCAAAGAGTAGAGTACTAGCTAATACAAATATTGTGCTTGTCTATCTATGTGCCTGTATCTGTTATAGCTATATATATAAAATGTATTTCTACTAATTGTTTCCCCTGCTTTCTCCAAAGTTGGTTTAAACCAACCTTTATGTTCTGAAGTACTGGTAATAAGGTGTTAAAGAATTAGTTTCTCATTGATATTTTCATGTCTTACGGTTAAATAAGTTGCAACTTTTTTCTTTTTCAAATTAGGGGTAGGGGAAGGAGAAATGCGGAGGGGATTACAATATCGGATTTCCCCTCACTAACAAGGTAGGAGTTGAGGTATTCAACCAATTGAGTTACTAAGAATCTCTAAATAAGTTGGTACTTGCATGTTATTCTCATTTTTGCTATGCAAAAGATCTTTATTCTATCTAATTCAGAAATACTGGTTATTTATGCAGAGTATTTGTTGATCTTACAAGGCTCGACAACATGAACCACATAACAAGATATAATATACGGGACATTAAGGTTGAGACTTGGGTCCATAATGAATATTTTGGTTGAAGAATAGTGTTGATTGCTATTGATCTATGTCAGAGTAGAGAACAAATGTTATAGCACATTCAATGATATGTTGTTTATATATATGTATGTTTGTTTCATGGGATCATCTTATGCACTTAGTATAATAAAAAAATCCCCTCATATTATACATAGACTATTAATTATTGATACTTCAGTATGATTCAGTGTTTGGTTCTATCTTGATGCAAGATTGATACATGATCAATATTGCTCGATGGCATAGATATTCTTATCCATGTTAATGCCTAAGTCATTTTGCTAAATGTAGTTAACCTATTTAAGTTATGTTTTTACCGTATAAAACCCACATTGAAATCAAACATGTTGGGTCCATGCTCAGCACGGGCAATTGTCAATCTAGTATATATATATATATATATATAGTGAATGTAACTATTTTAATGGACCGGTCAAATATATAACTCAAGGGTAGAAATGATAAAATGGGCAAAATGTATGATTATCCGCTGGATTCAACTCATTTTAAATAAGTTTTTTTTGGTTATATATATATATAGTGAATGTAACTATTTTAATGGACTGGTCAAATATATAACTCAAAGGGTAGAAATGATAAAATGGGCAAAATTTATGATTATTCAACCCATTTTAAATAAGTTTTTTTTTTTTATTAATAACCAACATCTTCTTTATTCAAACTTCTTCCTTTGCTAGGAGTAGAAAGCAGTTATAAATGTATCACTTCATTTATAAATGGTTTAAATATGAATAAATTCATATTATTCATCATAACATGATTTAAATATCTATGATAATCCATGAGTATCCACCAATTAGACTCCCCTTAAGATATGCCAGGGTGTAGGAACCTCACTCAAAAGTATACGTATTATGGGTGTGTTTGGTATGAAGAAAAAGAAAGAAAAATATATTTTGAGAAAATTAGCTAACAAGTCAAAATTCCTAACATAATTATTAAAAACATCTACACTTTTAAAATATTATTAAAAATGTCAAAATGTCAATATTTTAGAAAATAATGTGTATCCTAGTCTAGGTCCTATTTTGTCTCACATTAATCACACGTTTTCCAACACGTTCTCTCTCATATTTTTTCAATTTTTTCTCTCTCATCTATTTCCCTCTTCCAATTGTTCTTCATATTTTCAACTCTCGCTTCTCTCTCTTCCGTGGGTTTCATTTTTTTTCTTCTTCAAAAAATGGAAAAGATTTCCTTAAAGATATTTACAACAATCCTATTGATTAAGGTATGCATCTTTATCCAATTTTTAAGTTTATTTATCGATCTTTTTTAAATCCTTCAAAATATTTGTTTGTTTAGTTTGATTAGTAAATTTTCCAATTTCGTTTAGGATTTTGGATAAGGAAAACATCAAAATCCTTCTTTAATGGCCAACTCTAAGAGGATTACAAGAGGTATCCCACTTAATCATCAATTTTCTAGCGATTTTTCATCATTTAATCTATGTATTACTCAAGGACTAGTTGATAATGTAGGATCGAAGACTAAAATGGCAGAAGAGAGAATATCTAGGCATATACATGACCCTATCCATATGCAAAACATTACTCAGGTACATAATAGAGATATACTCTTCGTCCACCAGTGGGAAAGTCGAAAAGGATGACGAAGACCAAATAGTTGATGAACATGAAGATACAACTGATGAAGAGGTGTTTAATTATTTTTGTGAAATTTATTATTAAATTCCAATTTGAATATATTACCATTACAACTATTTGCATGTTCAGTTGAAGTTAAAAATTTAAAAATTAGAATTTTGTATTAGATAATGGAATATTTGTAAAATTTGTGTTTGTATTCAAAATTCAAAAGTAAGCTTATTGATTTTGAATATTGCTACTGGCTAAATTTGTATTCATGCTAATTTATATGGACACTGTTGGATTGTTAGTATGGATATTGTATTCCTTAATTTTTTATTTGTATTTGTGGATATGCTGCTGACATTGATATTGTATCCACATACTTGGACTCATTATATTTATGTATCCTTTTAAGAGTGTTGTTGTGGGTAATACAATTACTGTACAATTTTTTCTAGTTATGAACATTGTAAGAGTGTTGTTTGTATTCAGTCAATTAAGTATGCATATTTACTTTATGTAGTTGTATTCCTTTTTTGAGAATATTAATTCTGCCTCAGTTTGTATTCATGTAACTTTATTTGATGGATTTGTATTCATTATGGTATACTTTTATACTTGTGTTGTGTGGTTTCTAAGTTACATGTTACTTCATTAATATACTTTTTGTATTTGTATTCTTCTTTTATTTATGTATTTTGATTTTTGTTTACTCTTCTTTTTTGCATGCAGGGATTGCGGTATTTATATGCTTGCTTATGTCGAGTGGTTGTCTTATGGACAAAGAAATTCAACGGGTAACTTTGATGCAATATCTCTATGGTCAAGATACGCTGTACTCTTTTGGAACTATAGCCAACAGAAGAATGATGCAGGAGCCATTAGTGAAAGTGAGGCACCTCCTGACCTAACAGGCCTCACATAGTTCCTGAGGATAGTGAAACAATTAAAACACAATAGTTGTTTATTTTTAGTATTGTTAATCTTGTTTGGTTCTAAATTATTTTGTTTACTATATATTAATCTTTTGTAGCAGTTTATTTTGCAAAGTCATCATTTTAACCTTATGAAGTTTTGATTTATCATTAAAAAGGTCTGGCATATATTATTCATTTTAGTGTATATTATGCTTTTTGAATCCAATGCTTGCATTCTAGTTTGTATCTCTTCATAGAGTACTAATTACAAATGATTATGGTTGAAAATAAACTAAAACAAGTGGGGTTCGTTAGTGATATTATAAATACGAATACAATAACGCGAAGCATCATTATTTCTCAAGAATTTAGTTAAAATTTGAATTCAGAATACAAGACCTAAATTATCAAATTGTAATTTATTTTTGTATTCATTCTATATGTCTTAATCATAATTGCATATCAACAGGTTTTGTATTTCGTTTTGATCATCTTGTATTTTTGTTTCACTTTGTATGCCAAAATTTTTTCAGATCTTTTTAATTTTGTATTCATCCAAATGGTATACTAACAACGTTTGTATTTTATGTGCTCACTTTAAATTTTAAAGTCACTTTATATTTCATTTTGTATGTGATTATTTTGTAATTCAATTTCAAATCATACAACTTTGTATTTCTTCTCAATTATGTAGTCATCATAATTATATACCAACAAGTCTTGTATTTTATATTCTACATATCATTAGGTTTATCAAATCAATATAGTTGTATTTATTTTTACTTTAAAAAATGCAAGTCAAATGAGTATACAATTACATTGTAAAGTAAGCTATTAAAATGAATACATAATTTATGTCAAATACAAACTTTCATCTGAATACATTTCAGATAAAATCTTCATTACTACCTTGTGTATTTCCATTCGTTGTATATTTTCAAAGGAGCACTACTACCCTTCTATCTTATACTTAAGCTTCACACAATTGTATCTCAAATCAACACCAATCTGTTTAGTAACTTCATCCACTAAATGTCTAAATGTTGCATATTCTTTCATCATAATTGCCTCTATTGTGTAATCAATGTATCAATTTTCTTCGTTCCATCTTTCAGAATGCATGATTAGAAAACTAATGCTCCCCATATTTGCTTTGTATTCTAAAAAATAAATTGCCCATGTCATTATAAAATATAGATTCACATTCATTTAACAATATTGTATTCAAGATTGATAAATATATGTATTTACTCTCATACTTGTACCCATTTAATCAAAATTGTATCCCAGTCATTACACTTGTATTACGTGACTGTCAATATATTTGTATCCTTATCAAATCTATTTGTTGTATCCCAATCAATCACTTACATAATACAATACAATTATCATAACTTTTCCGATAATGGATACACCAAAACAAATAACCAAACAAAAAAGGATTTTTCAAACAACCATATTCATTCTTATTTTGTATTCAAACAAGCAACTATTAAAACTATCCAACAAAACTAATTCTTTCCACTATTTTCATAATAGATACAATTTACAATTATCAAGTAAAACAGATACGATTTACAATTATCAAAACTTTTCATAGCCATTTTCTAATTACTTTGAAACAGATTAAGGATCCAGCAATTAATTAATACCTGATCGAATTTGTGTTTCACCGATTATATCGAAGTTTCAGTTGGGAATTCCTTCTCCAAAGTTGTTTGTCAACGAAATTTTACCCGTTTGTTTCAAAATCTTCTTCCCAAACAGAAAAAAACTAAATTTTAACCAATTCATTTGAACAGAGATTGAGTATTATCAATGGAAATCGATATTGGAAATTTGATGAACAAGGGGGATGGGTGCTTTGTCATTTTTTTTGAATTTGTAACTGATGAGATTTTTAAGTGATATGCCTAAATTTCTCCTTTCTGTTATTAAATAATTGTATTCTTTCAATTAAAACAAATTAAAAAAACATAAATCAGATACATAACAAACTAAAATATTGACATTTTTAATAAATATTAAAAGTGTGGCTAAGGGGTCCTATTAAATGCTAAAATATTGACATTTAAAATTTTTTTCCATATTTTTTTAATTTTCTCATGTTTGGTTGATTTAAATATTTTAAAAAATATTTTTCAAATAGACTTTTTTTTTTTCTAATTTAAGAAAATAACTTCCATATGTAAGTAAGGAAAAAGAATTTCAAAACTTTTCTTAAATAAAAAAATATTTTCTAGAAAACCTTGGAAATATTTTCCTTCATACCAAACACACTAAAAGGAGTTAAAAATAAGATTTTTTTTATTGTAATCTGAAAATATTTATTTCTTTACATATAAGAAACAATAGATAATATGGATAATGTGGATATCCATATTATTCATTGTATTTATCAATTTTTATTCATATCAAATATGAATCGAGTCATATATTTTATCTATTTTCATCTGACTCATCAAATCGATTAAGCGCTAAGCCTACTTGTAAAGGGAAAAGTTGTCGAATTATTGCAGAATAAAGAAAGGTGGGAAGCTGACTTGTCTTAGCCTAAGCCTAATTGGGTCAACTCGATCAGCCCATATTTGACCTGCTCGTTTCCCACCCCTACTTGAGCGTGATTTTGCACCCTTTGTAGTGTAGGGCTTCTTTCCATAGCAGGACAAGTTGCTTCAAGTACTAATCAGAGTTAATTCCACTCCAAATAATTAATAAAAGTGTCTAACTTCTTTTCCTTTCTGAAATAAGTTATTTTTATTTTATTTTATACGTTTTCATTTGATTGAACATGAAGTTTAAGAAGTAGAATACTTTTGAATCTTGTGAGAGAATTTTTTTTTAAAAAAAATCTTTTGATTTTTTGTTAAAAATATGTATGAAATATCATAATGCTCTTTAAATCTTATGATCTTAAACGTGTGATCACGTGGGATATTATGATTAAAAGGATCACTAAATATAGAAAATGACATTTTTTTTTTCTTTCTAAATTGATCAAAAAGGAAAGTAAAAATATACAAAATTATAATAGATAGGCAATACTTTTGAAATAATTAGCAATTCTAACAGTCCAAAATTTGCCAAACAAGCTATTACTTCAATAAGAAGACTTTAGGGATGCCAAACAACGGTAGTGCTATTTTAATCTATTTATAGCCACTATAATAATTAATATATAGTAAAGCTATCTTATCTGATATATGCATAGGAATTAGGGATGCCAAACAAATATCGTGCAATTTTAATATATTTCTAGCCAATATATATATATATATATATAGTGATTAAACTATTTTATTTTCAAATAGTGATTAAACTATGATAGATGCTTAGAAATTAGAAAGGAAAATTAAATGGAAACAGCGTTCGGCCATAATTATTTAAATGTACTACGTATAATCATTATCGACCCATAATTATTCCGTAGTACTTTTATTGTGTTATTATGAAAATAATTTATGTTTGACCAAACTTTTCAGTAAGTGTTTTTAGTACCAATTAGAAAAAGAGAAAGGGCATTTTTTGAATAATTCAAAATAAGATAATTCCACCTTGTGTTTCTTTTTGACGCAAAAATGTTCTCATTGTTAGCAACTAACTCAAAAATACTCTTCACATTAGTTAAGTAGCTTAAAAATATCTTTCCACTACGGTTATTTGAGAACAAAATAAATGTCAATATTATCCTTGAATTATTTGAAATAGAATAATTTTACAAAAATAATTGTCATTTATCTTGTGTATATAAAACAAAACACACCTGTTTTTTTATAATATGCAAAAACAATTTTATGTTCGAACAAGACATCAGTTTTAAAAGAGTTTAAATCTCACTAGACATATATTCAACTGCTAAAGGACAAAAATAAAAAATTTAAAAGACAAAACGTGCAATTTACCCGTTATAACAATTAATACTTCCCTATAATTTTAATTTTAATTTATTGCAAATGTCTCACCTGATAGAGACACACATTTCAAATCTCCTTAGTGTAAGAAGAACTTGCTTTTGAAACAAAAAAAAAAGAAATAAAAGTTTATTCACAAACATGACATATCAAGTGATCTCAAACTCTTGTAGGAGAATGCAACTCTTAATAAAAAGCCGAGAAAAGTGTTGACAACACTCCTAAACTTGGCGAGAATTTAGGAGTGTACGTATTTCACTCATATGTTGAAGAATCAGAGGTGTATTTAAGTTCAATTAGTCAAGTAAATGGGTATTTTTAAGGCTGTCAATAGTTCAAAAATATAACTAATAATTCACGCCGAGTTTATGAGTGTTTTCATTACTTCTCTTTTCTAAACTACTAGTACACCCAATGAGACAAAAACTCCCACACTAAACAAGGTAAAAGTGAGATTCATATCCTATAAATACTTGCATGTATTTCTTTAAAATCTTGATCATTTACCTCTAATAAAACATATGGCTTCAACTCATAGGGGAATCGACCATGGAAAGCTTGTTTCCTTAATGGTCATCACATTTTGCCTTGTTATAGGTCATACATCTGCCGAAGTAAGTACTCTTTTAATTTGTTTCAATTTATACGACATACTTTCCTTTTCTAACATATTTAAACCACAAATTTCAAAAGCATGTCTTTCCGAAGGATATCCATAAAAAATATGCTTGTTATGTAGGAAATCCCTACGAAAAATCAAAGCATATATTTGTGATAGTGTACATTAGGAATGGAGGTAGAATATTGCTTACGGATTCGAATTAACCAACTAGTTTTTGCTTAGATATGATTAGGAACAAAAATAATTAGGACAAAGTGGAAGCTGTCTTTGTGATGGATAAGATGCGAGATGCGAGATTGAGATAGTTTGGGTATGTGAAAAGAAGATAGCCCGATACCTCAGTGAAAAAGTGAAAGGTTAGATATGCATGGAGTCAGATGAGAGGTAGATGTAGGCTAGAGAAGCATTGAAGGGAGGTAATTAAATAGGACATGAGAGTCCTCAACTTACCGAGGAGTTAGTGGATAGCGTGCACACTCTAGTTTACCTTACTAGTATTATTCTTACTATTCTTCTATTATCTCTCGACAATTTTTATTACCACTTGTTGTCTTTTTTGCTCCGGTATCATGTTATTGTTATTCTTTTCTCTAGTATTTTTAACATGACTTCTTCGTTACTGTATTTCTTTTTCAAACCTTCTTTTAATTGTTTTATTTGAGAGTTGAGCCTAACATCTTTCAGAAACAACCTCCCTATCTTCACAAGGCAGGGGTAAAGTCTACATAAATACCACACTTTCTAAACTCCACTTGTGATATTACACTGAGTATCCTGCTGTCGTGTTGTATAAGTATTTAATCGTGAAACTAATAACAAAGATGAGCTACGAGTTTAGTGACAATTCAGAACCCATAAACGTCAAATTCTGACTTCACCTTCACATAGATTGGAATGGAGGGACTAGAAATTAAATCATTTGGTCACTAACTTTTTGCATACTTGAATTGAATATACAGTGGTTGAATCATGGTGGTGGCATTACAAACAGAAGGTCAGCTCCTGCAGAAATAATCAGTCCAAAAACAATAAACAAGTTGAAATTAAGGTGGAAATTCCTAGCCGGATTCGACATTACAGCAACCCCAGCAGTTGCAAATGGAGTAGTTTACTTCCCATCATGGAATGGAAATCTGTATGCAGTGAATGCAGTAAATGGAGGACTCATTTGGCAACAGAATCTTACAAGGCTCACTGGGTTGCCCCCATCAAGTTCTGTGAATCTGACAGTGTCAAGAGCAACACCAGTTGTGGCTTATGATCTTTTACTTGTGGGGATTTATGGACCTGCTGTTGTGATTGCAGTAAAGAGGTTAACAGGAGCACTTGTTTGGTCCACTTCGCTTGATCCAAGGCCTCTGGCTCTTATCACTCAATCAGGAACAGTTCACTTAGGGTTAGTTTCTTATCCTTCGATTTTTGCTAGTATCTGCTGTTTCTTGTGTTTCAATTATCGTATTATTTTGTTGAAGTTATTGTTGTTTTTTCTTGAGCCTAGAGTCTATCAGAAACAATTTATCTACGTTTGAGATAGGGGTAAGATCTGCTCTACCCCTAGACCCTACTTTGTGGGACTACCGTGGATATGTTGTTGTAGTTGGTTTATTGCTTTATGAATTGTTTTCAAGGAAGCATAGATATTACTCTTCCTCCGTCCAAATTTATGTCAATAACCATAAATTAAGATCATGTTCTAGGACTCTAAACTTGTCCACAACTTTCTTAACAGTGGATATTATGTGGGAGTATCATCAGTGGAGAATGTAATACCAGCACAATGCTGCACATTTAGAGGCAGCCTAGTAAAACTAAATGTTATAACTGGCGCAATTATATGGCAAACATATACACTTCCAGACAATGGCGGGCGCCTCGGAGGCTATTCCGGTGCAGCAATATGGGGAAGTAGCCCAGCTATTGACATAGCCAGAGGACATGTCTATGTAGGAACTGGAAATCTTTACTTAGCTCCACCAGAAGTGCTGAAATGTCAAGCAGCACAAAACAATCTAACAACGCCACCAGCTGTTCCTGATGAGTGCTTTGGTAAAGATGTTCATTTTGATTCAATTCTTGCACTGGATTTGAATTCTGGAAAAATTGCTTGGGCCAAACAGCTTGGAGGCTACGACGTTTTCAATTTCGCATGTTTGGTGCCTAATAATCCTGATTGCCCACCGGGGCCTAATGTGGATGCTGATTTCGGAGAGGCGCCTATGATGCTAACCATATTTTCAAATGGAAGACTTCACGATGTTGTGGTGGCTGTGCAGAAAAGTGGCTTTGCTTGGGCGCTTGATCGCAACACTGGAAATATTGTTTGGTTTAAGGTAAAGTCTTATAACTAGAATGTTCATCTTGAAGTACTCTTCACATCATATCAATTAGTATTTTCATTTGGTAACATAAGAAATAAAGTAAATAACTTGCTATAACTGATTAATTTGCGTTATGTAGAAAGCAGGACCGGGGAGCGTGGAGGGAGGAGGAATATGGGGTGCAGCCACAGATGGATGTCGAGTTTACACTAACATAGCCAATGGAAACAGACTTCCTTTCACCCTGGCACCTTCAACTCAAACAACAACAGCTGGTGGATGGGTGGCAATGGATGCAAACACAGGCCAAATCCTATGGACCACTGCAAACCCTAGCAACGAGACGTCCCCTGGGCCGGTCACCATTGTTAATGGAGTTCTCTTTGCAGGATCAGTGGCACCTAATGGACCTCTCTATGCCATGGATGCCAGTAATGGAAAAATCTTGTGGACATTTAATACTGGTGCTACTATCTATGGGGGTGCATCAATAAGCTATGGTTGTGTCTTTATTGGCCATGGATATTCAGTTGGTCTAGCTAGGTTGTTCCATCCAACTTGGACCAGTGGGACTTCACTCTTTGCTTTTTGCATTGTGTGAAATTAATAGATATTTATAAATTAATGTATTTTCTCTTTCTGATAATAGTTGTGATACTAATAAGTTTCCCTACCTAATGATCATGCTTCAAGTTACATTAGTTGGAATAAAAGCATCAACTTAAAGAAATGGAATATACTAACTTATTTAACTATCAACGTAACATATGTTATAACTCATTTTAGTTATCAAGGTGTCACGACCTAAACTCAAAGATCACGATGGCACCTACCTACCACATCGGTATGTAATCCAGTCCCTCAAACACAAATAAAATATCAAGGAAATAATCAGAAGTAATAAAATAGCAAAATTTATGTCGGCCCTTGTGAGATCGCAAATTGATTTTGGCGTATATTTGGAGCTGGACACTCAGCCCATTTCTATTCCAGCATATCATATGGCTCAATCAGAGTGGACGGAAACTAAGGAGCAACTTCAAGATTTGCTAAGCAAGGGCTTTATTAGATCAATCGTCTACCCATGGGGTATTCCAGTGTTGTTTGTGAAGAAAAATGATAGCACTATGACAATGTGCATCTTATCGATAGTTGAATAAGGTGACCATCGAGAACAAGTATCTTATACCATGTATTGATGATTTTTTATTAGCTTCAAGGTGTTTCTGTGTTTTAGAAGATTGATTTGTGGGGTTATCATCAGTTGAAGATTAGAGTTGAGGATTGCCCTAAGACAACTTTCAAAACCGGTTATGGTCATTATGAGTTTCTGGTCATGTCCTTTGGGTTGACAAATACACCAACAATATTTTTGGAGTTGATGAATAGTGTATTCAGACCCTACTTGGATTATTTTGTCATTGTATTTACTTCTGACATTCTGATTTATTCTCGTAGAAAGCCGGATCATGAGAGACATTTGAGGATTCACTTCAGAATATAAAGTATGAGGAGTTATATGCCAAGTTCTCTAAGTGCGAGTTCTGATTTATTTATGTGGCATTCATGGGTCCTGTGGTGACTAAGGATGTTATTATGGTAAATCCTAAGAAGATTGAGGCAGTTAGGAATTAAGGTATAGGCCAATTTCAGCTACTGAGATTAGGAGTTGTGTAACTAGTACGCTACTACCACCGATTTGTGGAAGATTTCTCTTCTATTGCATCTCCATTGAATGTGGAGTAAGCTTCCAAAAGCTTAAGACCTTGTTGACTATACTAAAAAAACACCTTTTATAACAAATTAATTCACGTGATATAAAAAGCCAGACCAGTGAGCTTCGAGGGAGGAGGAATATGGGGTGCAGCCACAGTTTGGGAGGGGAGGGGGGCGATTTTACACTAGCATAGTAAATGGAGATAAAATTCCTTTCATCCTGGCATCTTCAACTCAAACAACAACACCTGGTGGATGGGTGCATGGAAATGGATGCAAACACAGGCCAAATCCTATATGGATCATTGCAAACCTGAGCAATGATAAGTCCCCCAGGCCGATCACCATAGTTATTAGAATTCTTTTTGCAGGATATGTGGCTTCTAATGGACCCCTTTAGGCTATGGATGTCAGTATTGGAAAAATCTTGTGGTCATTCAACACTAGTGCTACTATCTATTGGGGTGCATCAATTAGCTATGGTTGTGCTAATGTTGTCGATGGACATTCCATTGGATTGACTAAGTTCCATCCAACTTGGACCATTGGGACTTCACTCTTTGACTTTTGCATTGGGTGAAAATAGACGGATACAATAGATTAATGTACTTTCACTTTCTGATAAGAGTTGTAATACTAATAAGTTGCATACCTAAAGATCATGTTGCTAACACATTTAACTATGAACATAACATATGCCAACTCATTTAACAATTAAGGCAACATTTTTTGTAACAAACGATGCCACCTAGAGATGGTTCAGTTTTATTAAAGTAAAAGCAAAGTACAAACTCTAAGGGGAGCTACGCCAATACCCTTGAAGATCAAACTAGGTTGAAAATGGTAAATCCTAAATTCTCTTTACAATAGCTTTCTAGTTCCAATCTTGATATTGTAACCATGCAAAATAAGAACTTCCTATCTAGAAAAAGTTTTATAGAACCTTAACCTTCATGCTAGCTAGGAAGACAAAACACTCTTGGATGAGCCGGAGACACAAAAAAAGGGAACTCAAGAAACTAGCAAGCAATAGCGTTGCTGATTGACATAAAAGGATCATCTTGTTGTGGGTTTGCGTATCGCCATGGGTGGTTGTGATTCTACTTGGGTGGTTGTTTACAGGTTGACCAAGTACGCTCATTTCATCCCAGTTCAGGTGATGTATATGGCAGAGAGGTTAGCTCGACTCTATATCAGTCAAATAGTTCAGCTACTTGGGGTGCCTATTTCCATTGCCTCTGATCGAGGTTCACTATTCACTTCTCACTTATGGAGGTCCTTACATCATGGTTTGGGTACTCGGTTAGACATAACTACAACCTTTCACCCTGAGCACATGATTCAGGTGTTGGAGGACATGCTTCGAGTGTGTGTGATTAACTTTGGTGCTCATTGGGATCAACACTTGCCCTTAGTGAGTTTGCCTACGACAACAGTTATCACTCCAATATTCAGATGAAGCCATTTGAGGCATTGTAAGGTAGGCGGTGTAGATCTCTGATCGGTTAGTTTGATACAGCTATGAACTCATTAGATACAAACTTTCTTAGAGATGTCATGGAGCAGGTCCGCTTGATTCAGAGTAGAATGTTGACAGCCTAGAGTCGACAGAAGAGTCATGCATATAGGAGGGTTCGAGCATTGAAGTTTATGAAGGGAGATCATGTTTGGCTCAGAGTGTCACCCATGAATGGTGTGATGAGATTTGGGAAGAAGGGAAAGCTTAGCCCTAAATTCATGGGCTCTTTTGAGATGTTGGGACGAGTTGGAGATGTGGCCTATAAGTTGTCCTTGCCACCTAGCTTATCAGCTGTACACCATGTCTTCCATGTTTCCATGCTTTGGAGGTATGTACTGGATGAGTCCCATGTGATTTCACTACATTCAGTAGTGTGGGTCCCGACTTGTCATTTGAGGAGGAGCTTATAGCCATATTGTATAGGCAGGTTCTAAAGCTCAGATCAAAGGAGATTATTTCAGTAAAGGTGTAGTAGAAGCACCGTTCAATTGGAGAGGCGACTTGGGAGATGGAGTCTAACATGCGTGCCAGATATCCTCAACTTTTAAAGCTTCAGGTGCTTTCTTTTACTTATGTTCGAGGATGAACATAGTTTTTAGTGGTGGATAATTAATGAACCAGAAGGTTATTTTTGAAAATTTTAATAAATTACCATTTTACCCCTCTTGATAGTTGTCTTAGTCTTTTCTGATCAGTTTGTGAAGTTGGTTTTGAAATTTGATTGAAAAATTATAATTTTTGGAAGTTTTGAGTTTTGAAAGATTTAAAGTTGTCAAAAGTGTTTTTTGGTAACAATTAGAGTTTCGAGTCTCAGAATGGGATTCCATAGGTTCCATCAGCTCTAGAGTATGGAATTTGGTCTAGAAGTGTCATTGTTTTCTAATTCAGAATTGTTTCATGGATTTGAGGTCTTGAGTTGGAGGTTTAAGTGAATTTAGGCCTTGAGTTGACTTTGGTCAACATTCAGAGTTAAGATATTCAAATCGGATTCATGATGATTCCATTGAATTCTGAGAATGATTTTAGGTCTAGGAGAAGTCTTGATTAAATTTTCTGAGGTTTCGAGGGCCGTTTGATATTTTTGAGCCTTAAGTTAGTTTATTACAACTTTTATAGGTGTCGGGTCAAGGTGACCTTGAATCCATGTTTCGATGATTACATTGAGTCCAAAATATCAAGTTTAGTTGGGTAACATATCTGGTTTGTGTAATCAGGATTCCAAACAAATCTCGAGGGTCCTTTCAGGAATATTTTTGCCTTGTGTGATATTTCTGGTTTGATGATATCTAATGCATGTAATTTGTTCATCACGATTTTCGGGCCAACCCATGTGATCACGAAGATATGTATTTTCTATGCATCACGATCGTGTGGATGGTCATCACAATCGTCAGGCATTATGTGTGTGAACTTGCTTATTTGTATTGGTTTTGAAAATACTTTGATGAGATATATTAATGCCGAGGAGAAATGGTTCTAGCGATGCCGAGGGGAAATAGTTCTAGCAAATAATGACTATGCCGAGGGGAAATGTTTTCGGTGATTGATGTTTATGCAGAGGGGAAATGATTTCAACGGATACATAGACTGTTTGCGTCCCCTATGGGTTCCTGCCTGATATTCAGCGGATGTGTATCGTTAGGACATACATGCATAACTATATTTGGCATTTCATTTCATTCCATTGCACATCATTATCATTTGTGAACTTGTGAGTGCATGTTCTAGAGCTTGTGATTGATGAATATGATATTTGTATTAGTGAACAGTATACAATGAGGTGTTGTTACTCGTGTTATGTGCTATATGATATGTGAAATGTTAGGTTGGGCTGATTCTGGGCAGGTTGTAGTTGTGGATGTTCAGTTGGAGTTTTAGGAGTACCCATATTCTATATTGCTTTACTTTGAGTTAGTGGTTTGCTTGCTGAGTACTGTATTGTTTGGTATTCACTGCCTTGCTTCTACACTTGTGTAGGTTACGAGCCCAAATCTTCATAATTTCTCTCTCCTCTCCTATGTTTGAGGCTTATTGTGGATATTTGTGAGGTAGTTTCTTATCATCTGAACGGACCCTCTTGCTCCTTCTTTATGACTTTGTTCTGTTCTAGAAACAATGAAATTGAGACTTGTATTTTCTTTCAAATCTATTGTAATACATTAGAGACTTGTACACATGACAATCAGGTTTTGAGGGATGTTATTGAGTTTGACTAAGTTATCTGAATTACTATTATTTCAGCATTTCTCTGTTTATTTGGGTTTTGGCTTACTTGTCTAGGTGGGATAAGACAAGTGTTATCACGCCCATTTTTATGTCATTATAAATGGTATCGGATCCAGGTTCATAGGTCTCACGTGTGTACAAGACAAATCTAGGAGAGTCTCAAGGATCGGTATGGAGATGTCTGTGCTTATCTTCGAGAGGCTATGAAGACTGTTAGGAAACTTTTTTTACTAATATATTCATTCTTATCATGCATAGTTATCTTTTCTAGTTCTGAGTTGTGGCGTGTTGTTTTGGCAGATGGCGAGGACTAGAGCTACCGTTGGCGGTAGAGGAGGGGAGGCAGTCCCCGAGCATGTTGTCGATGCCCCAGCTACGGGTAGGGGTAGGGACCAATCTAGAGATCATGCTCGTAGAGTGGCACCAGTCAGAGGTCGTGCCCGTAGAGCGGCACCAGTGAGAGGCCATGAATGAGGTGTCTCTCCAGAGCCAGAGGTTAAGTTAGAAAGGACCAAGTTCCTCTAGAGTATGTAGTCGCACCATTACTTCAGCATACTTTATTGAGGGTGTTGGGTGTACTCGAGAGCTTTACTCAAGGTAGTGTTGTGACAGGCACACCATATGGCTCTTAGAATATAGTGGGGGCTCAGACCCCAGAGCAGCAATAGGCTCCAGCTATTCAAGATCTGGTGGGTCAGCCATCAGTAGGACCCATGGTGGAGGGTGGTCCTACACCGATAGTTTGGGTTCATGGTTCTCCTTTAGTGGTCTTCATAAAAGATGAGTTGCACATATATGAGAGGTTTAGGAAGATGGATCCACCCCAGTTTCAGGGTGGAAAGAGCAAGGATGCTCATGAGTTTCTGACCACTTGTAGAGAGTTGCTAGAGACTGTGGGTTTAGCTGAGTAGCATTGAGTCAGGTATGCTACACTCCAGTTACGTGGGCCAGTGAGAGATTGATGTAGAGTTTATTTGGGGTGTTTACCAGTTGGATCTCTACCAGTTACCTGGGAGGTGTTTGCCAGTGCCTTTTATGACCGCTTCATCCCTTAGAGCATGAGAGAGGAGAGTCGATTGATATTTAAGAGTCTGAGGCAGGATAGCCTTACGGTTATCGAGTATGAGGATCGATTCTATCAGTTGTCTAGGCATGCTATATCTATCATTTATGATGAGGCGGAGAGAGTCTGCAGAGTTGTGAGAGGGTTGACTTATCCTATCCACTTGTCCGTGTTTAGATCAGCCTGTGAGGGGGGCTTCCTTTCAGTCCATTGTGAGTGCTGCTAATGAGGTGAAGTTGATAGAGAGAGAGGAGTTTGGGGACCTTAAGAGGGCCCGGGCATCTGGACAATTTTCTGGTGTCTCATCTTGAGGTAGGGGATCCGATAAAGGGAGTGGTTCTTTTCAGCGCCGAGGACCAGTTCATGCTGCTATACTGAATTTCAAGGGTGGTCAGAAACCTCAAGGGTCTTCCTGTCTAGGTTAGGGTTCATCTGGTTCATTGAGCGACCTACGAGATACGACAGTTATGTTAGTTCATCCGGTCCATCGTAACAGCTCTCCACTACGAGATCTTGTTATGGATGTGGGGACCCTAGTCATTTGTATCGATAGTGCCCTATGCAGACTCAAATTGGACCCCATCATTCTTATTCTATTCCAGCTAGAGGACCAACACCTCCGACCAGGGTTTGGGGTAGGTCTCAATTAGGCAGAGCTTCTAGTAGTAGTTCTACAACACAGTAGAGTAGGGGTAGAGGTGCCACCCATCCTGGAGGTGGCAGAGGAGGCCAGTGTTATGATTTTCTGGGGAGACTTGAGGTTGAGGCTTCTGATGTAGTTATTATACGTATCGTCCCAGTATGCCATCTATTTGCATCTATATTAGTTGATCCTGGATCTACATTCTCTTATGTGTCTGCCTACTTTGCTGCTCGGTTTGATCTGATATGTGATAGAATGTCTGTACCTATCCATGTTTCAACACCCATGGGTGAGCCCTTAGTGGTGGATCGAGTGTATTGATCCTGTCTTGTCTCCTTGTCGGGGTATGACACTTGGGTAGACTTGATTATTTTGGAGATGGTGAACTTTGATGTCATATTGGGCATGGATGGGCTCTCCCTATATCATACTATTCTTGATTGTAATGCTAAGACTGTGACCTTAGTGATGCCTGATGTTCTGAGGTTTGAGTCGAAGAGTGCTAGTGGTTCTTACCCTGGCAAGGTCATTTCTTTCCTCCGTGCTCAAAGATTAGTGGATAGGGAGTGCTTGTCTTACTTAGCCTTCATCCGAGACTCTAGTGTTGGGTCACCTCTCATGGAGTCCATTCTCGTTGTTCAGGAGTTCCTAGATGCATGTATTCCCTACTGAATTCTAGGCATTCCTCCCGATAGAGATATTGATTTTGCTATTGATTTGAAGTCAGGCACTAAGCCTATCTCTACTCCTCCTGATCACATGGCTCCGATAGAGTGGAAGGACCAGGGGAAGGATTTGTTGAGTAAGGGGTTTATTTGCCCTATTGTGTCACTTTGGGGGTGCTCTGGTCTTATTTGTGAAAAATAAGGACAGGACTATGAGGATGTGTATTGACTATAGGCAGTTGAACAAGGTGATTATGAAGATAATGTATCCTCTTCGACGTATCGATGAGTTGTTTGATCAGCTTCAGGGAGCACCTTTGTTCTCTAAGATAGACTTGAGGTCCGGTTACCATCACTTGAGGATTAGGGCATTGGATGTCCCTAAGACAGCGTTTTGGACTCGGTATGGCCACTATAAGTTCTTGGTGCTGTCCTTTTGGTTGACTAACAACCCTATAACATTAATGGAGTTGATGAATGAGGTATTTTGACCTTACTTGGATTCATGATGATTGCCTTCATTGATGATATTCTGCTGTACTCTAGGACTGAGGAGGATCATGTTCGACACCTGAGGATAGTGATTCAGAGGTTGAAGAAAGAAAAGTTGTATGCAAAGTTCTTAAAGTGTAAGTTTTGGCTTGATTCCGTGGCATTCTTAGGACACGTGGTGTCTAAGAAGGGTATTAGAGTAGATCCGGGCAAGATTGAGTCAGTTAGAGGATAGACGAGACCTACTTTTCCAATAGAGATTCGGAGTTTTATAGGTTTGGCAGGCTACTACAGATGATTTGTTCAAAGTTTCTCTACAATTGCAACCCTATTGACATAAAGACTCGACAAAGTGTGAATTTTTAGTGGTCAGATGAGTGTGAGGAGAGCTTTCAAAAGCTCAAAATTTTATTTACTTCGGCTCCTATTTTGACTCTACCCGAGGGGAGTGTGTACTTTACTGTATACTATGATGCTTCATTAGTCGGTTTGGGTTGTGTTTTGATGCAGAAGGGTAAGGTAATTGCTTATGCTTCTAGACAGTTGAAGACCCATGAGAAGAACGGCCCTATGCATGACTTGGAGTTGGCGACTGTAGTCTTTGTGCTTAAGTTATGGCATCACTATTTGTACGGGGTGCATTGTGAAGTCTTCACTGATCATCAGAGTCTTCAATATATCTTCAGTCAGAGGGATCTGAACTTGAGGAAAAGTAGGTGGCTCGAGTTGCTGAAGGACTACGACATGACTATTTTATATCATCTCAGGAAGGCCAATATGGTGGCCGATGCTTTGAGTAGGAAGACTTCTAGCATGGGAAGTCTTGCTGCGATCAGTGTGTAGGAGATACCATTGGCTAGAGATGTTCAGAGATTAGCCAATACTTTGTTGGGTTACAGATTTCAGAGGGGAGTGGGGTTATTGCTTTTGTTGAGGCCCAATCTTCGTTGGTTGAGCAGATCAAAGAGTGGCAGTTTGATGATAAGAAGTTAGGCCTTATTCGAGACAAGGTGTTAAGGGGTGAAGCCAAAGAGGTAGTACTTGATTCTGATAGATTATTGAGGATCCCAAGATGGGAGAGTTGGTCTGACTGATCTTGCAAGAGGCTCATTGCTCTAGATACTCTATTCCTCATGGGCCAAGATGTACCATGACTTGAGTTAGCATTATTAATGGTGTGGTATGAAGAAATACATTTCTAAGTTTGTGTCTACATATCTAATTTGCCAACTGGTCAAGTGTGAGCATCAGCGGCTTGGAGGAATGTCTCAGAGAATGACCATTCCTACTTAGAAGTGGGAGCGTATCACCATGGACTTTATTGTGAATTTCCCTGCCACCGTGGATGGTTATGGTTCTATTTGGATGGTTATTGACATATTGACCAAGTCCGCTCAATTCATCCAAGTTTAGGTGAAGTATAAGACAGAGAGGTTATCTCGACTCTAAATCAATTAGATAGTTCTGTTACATGGGGTGCCTGTTTCCACTATCTCCGATTGAGGTTCACTGTTCAGTTCTCACTTCTGGAGGACCTTACAACATGGTTTGTGTAACACCCCAAAAATTTACTCTTAGAATCTGAATCATTTGTCTTAAGTATATGAGTTTGAACCAGGTGATGTACTACTTGATCATGTATTTGAAGGCCCTTTACCAAGTGTAGAAAGGGTGTCAGAAGTGATTTAGGAACATAAGGGACCTCTAACACTAAGTCAAGTTCAAAGCCTTTCTATCGGTTAAGTTTTTCATATTAGTTCATGCAAGAGTCAAATTCAAATGACCATATCGTCAGTATATAAAGAACTACGTGGACCATAAACTATCAAATTAAAGGTCTATGAGTCTTCTTTCCAATTCTACCAAGTTTGCATCAATTGGAGTTCGGAGTAAAAAGTTATGCCCATTTTACTGGACACTTTCTTTCCACGCACCGGCCGCGAGGTCAAGGAACTTTCCGCATGGGCACACGCTGAGGCAACAACTACTGCCTTCCTACGCGGTTGACTGCACTTTTGAGGCATTTTTTGTGTGGGCGCGTGGGCAGGCTTTTAATGACCCTCCAAAGACGTAGTTCACCTCCCTAGTTCATAAATTTACCCTAAAAAGAAAAGGTTTCAAGAAACTAACTTCCTCCAAGGTTCGCCTATCATCTAAGGTAAGATTTGACTATAGAATTTCATAATTTCTTCATCTAAACACCAATTAATATCTTCTACCCATGAAATCCATAGGTTTTCAAGAAAATCCACCTCTAAGGTTCAAGAAACAAATTCTTGCCATCTTTTCATCCAAAGATCTCACCTTTCTTAAGAATTTGCAGCATGTAAGGTATGTAAGGCTATTCATAGTGTTGGACTAATTCGTCCTCACGCCCTACCTCTCAATTTAGTCAGTAGCAAGTTGAATCTAGGGTTTTGCCCTCAATTTTATGAAAATCTTGATATGAGTTAATTATGTTCTTGTTTCGATTTCTAAATTCTTATATTATGAGATTGCAATATTATGTGCATTGATATCCTTGAGTTGTTGTTCATGCTTTTATTTCTCATGAACCCTAGTTGATGAGATTTTTACTGAAAGCTTTTGTGCATTTATTTCCATGCATTGGTTTGGAATTTTAAAGTGAGTTCAAGAGTATTTTAAAGTATCTTTTGAGAAGAGTTTAAGGGAACACAAATGGTTCCAAAACTACTATTTTCACATTGGAAAAAAAACTACTATTTGTAAGAAGAGCATAATCAGTTTTTTTAAAAAAAAATATAAGCCAGATAAAGAGAAGTTCAGTTACCCCTTAAAGAAAATATTATTTTTCACATTGAAAAGAGAGTACTATTTTCAGAAAAGTATAAAGAGTTTTCAAAGTGTTTAAAAAAGATTGAGTAGAGCTCCCTTACCTCTTAACGAGGCCTTTTTGAATAATTATCTCAACTCAGTGAGTATTTTACATAAGCGTACAACTCTATATTTTGAGAGTAGTATTGAGCAGTAATTTTAGGGAGAGTTCAGATAACTCATAGCCCCCCTAAACTACGTAGCCAGTGTAAATAGGATCGTACCGCAAGATGGGTGACTCCTCACCTGCCTCAAGAAGGCCTTTTAGTAGATCCATCAGTTCACTTGCGTTGTATACTTTGGCAAGGTATATGGCTGCTCTGGAAACATGGATAAGACGTTGTATCATCACGAGACTCATAGTGATGGTTGTCGGTTGGCGAAACTCCCCAGTAAAGTAAAGTAAAGTGTATTTTTATATATATATTTCAGTTCAGTATTTACTATTATTGTATTCTTACAGTAAGAGCTTAAATGATTTCCATCATGATTTATACTATATTTAAGTTGAGTTACTTTCTGTCTTTTAGTTCAGTTATTTATTTTATTCAACCCTATTACATTCTCGTATATTCATTGTATTGATGTCATTCGGCCTGCATCATTTCATGATGCAAATTCAGGTACTTAGGATCATCAATAGGAGTTCCGTTGAGATCACATCATTCGCTCGTCAGCTTTTGGTGAGACCTCCTTGCTTTTAGAGGATTCCAATTTTTATGATTTGTTAGTAGTACCGTTTTGAGGTGTCGTGGGTCTTATCCCACCACCTATCTTTAAACAGTAGAGGCTTCATGAACAGACAAAGTTAGATAGTTTTCAGTACTTTACCAGATATTTTGCTAAATGTTTAATTATTTATATTAAGTATTTTCAAACATTGTTTTAATTTCTATTAATATTTTAAATGCTCATCTATTACAGTTTCCACATATTCTATTGAGTCATATGTATCATATTATCCAGGCCAAGGGTTTGGTTGGGACCAAAAATGGTCTTCAAGTGCCGGCCACATCTAGAGTGTAGGCTCAAAGCGTGACAAATTTGGTATCAAAGTACATAGTTCAAGTGTCCTAGGGTGTCTATGAAGCCATGTCAGTAGGATCTTATTTATGGTTGTGAGGGCCTCACTTCTATAAATGAGGAACTACAGACATTTAAGAAAAAAATTCTTTCTTTTATACTCTAGATCGTGCGATAGAGTTGTCCCCTAAGAAACTTATTCAGACTCGTGTATTTCTCAAATCCGTTCAACTACCCCTCATACTTAAGGTGGTTGAAATATCAAAGTTCAAATTATTATTGAGGAGTTACTCTCATGTAAAGTCTTTAGAATGTAAAGAGATTGCACAGGGCTTGAGAGAAGCCCGTTAGTGTTCATTAAGTGTATTGATTCAAAAGAATGTACCCTTCTTCATATAATCGTACATTCAAGCTAAACACAAGATGTGCTCTCAGATTCGCTTCTCCGAACCTTGTTCCTGGAGACACCATTATGAGTGGAGCGTATTCTAGAATGCTTGGATAGTATTTTTCACCCGAAAGATAGTATGATTTACGATTTTATAAGCTAGTAAGAGTAGAAGTGCCCAAAGTTAGAAGTGTAGTAACCTTAGAAATGGGGATAGTTATTGAGTAGAGTATGTAAGTTGTAGCCATAGCCATGTACCTAGTAAGCCATTAATGATGAGTTTTTTTCCTTATGTGTAGGCTAAGGAGTAGTAATCTTGTGTGGATTTCATGATAGAAGATAGAGTAATAGTTACTAGTCATTATGAGTTAGAGTATACTTTAACAGGCTATGTCATTGTGACACTGTGTTAGTGAAGACCAAGTATAGGTGTTGAATAAAATAGAAGAGTATTCATGAGGTGATAGATCTAAGCTAGGCTTATGATTTTTGAAGGGAGAGCCCCATGGTATTTAGATGGTTATATAACTGATTAGGCAATGATGTGTAGTAAATGGGTAAATAGTACTTAGGTTTTGAAAGGGAATGTGACAGTAATATGTAAATAGGTAGACTGAAGATAAAGATTGACTACTTGTCATGTGGCCTTAGTGGGTGAGTGTTTCTTAATTTTATCTAGTAGTCGTAATCTATTATAGTATGTGAGAAATTATATTGATATCTATATTTAGTACTATAGACACTAAGCTTGAATTTGAGATGAGTGTCGTGATAAAAAGATGGCGACATGAGGGTGATGATGTTAGTTTTGAGATTTGTAGATTTGACATAGAGTAGGTGAGGAACTAAGGTGTTAGTTGCAATGAATGTGAGTGGTACAAGTGTGGTATTATGACCCTTAGATGAGAGAAATAAAGTGTGGCTAAGTCATTAGATTATCAAGAGCATTAGAAGGTGTACCCAAGATCGTATGTAGTCAGAAGAGGTTCCAATTAAGTTAATAATTTTTCGTATGTTCCTAGATAGTATGTTTGAGCTGTCAATGTGGAATAGACTGATGTAAGCATTATTTTTTCCCTTTAGAGTTAGATGAAGTGGCCTTATAAGCCAATGCGGATAATGATTATAGAAAGACTTCTATAGAAGCGGGAAGAGGTTAAGAGAAGCATCTCATAAAGAAGACTTAGAAGGAATCTTAGTACCTACATGTGGAGAGTTCAGTAGCCAAGACTCAAGAGATTAGCATTTCTTGAGTATTAGAGTAAAGTGAATATAAACTAGTTTAAAGAAGATGTAATAGATCCATACCCTTAGAGTGTCAGCTTCAGACCTAAGGGGGAGATGATAGGGTGACAAACTAAGTCAAGTGTTTAGAATCAGATAGTGATATGTTCAGAAAGAGTTATAGTGATATATCAATCCATTCATACTTTAGCGGATTCTTCAAAATTCAATCATTATAACACCTTGTTAATGTCTCGCATATCAACAATATGTCCATGACCTATTCTCATATACTTCAGATAGATTCACATCTATGCTCAGTTCCCAGAATGAGGGGCAAAGACTTTAGCCCAATGATCTCAATCTTACTCTATAAAGTTATGGATATAAGCCTCATGGTATGGATCTATTTAGATAAGCACTCATGTCTCATAATATGCTCAGTCTCACAAATTCATGATTTACCCTCAATGGCAAACAAAGTAATGTTATGTCATGCGTATTCTTATATCATATTTCTCAAATGAATCGTGCTTATGATCTTTTACCTTAAAGTTCTTTCAGTGATCCTATTAGTTTTGAGAGTGATGTTGTTGATAGTAGTTGTATGATGATAAATAGGAGAGGGTTGGTGTTTCTTACTGTGATAGTAGTGGTGTGCTTATTCTATCTAAGGTT
Organism: Solanum appendiculatum; assembly: GCA_018342035.1. Classification (NCBI taxonomy): domain Eukaryota; kingdom Viridiplantae; phylum Streptophyta; class Magnoliopsida; order Solanales; family Solanaceae; genus Solanum; species Solanum appendiculatum. The sequence goes on along the minus strand of JAGDQO010001238.1, from coordinate 191,820 downwards.
ATAAATGTGAAGGAAGAATGAGATGAAGTTTCACTATAAGTAATAGTTAGATGAGAGTAGTTAGTAGGTTTCCTGGTAATAATGCATGGAGTTCCAGTGGGTAGAGATGACGAGAGAATGAGAAATTTTTAGAAGGATAGGTTAGTAAAAGTCCATGGAGTGGTTAAAGTACTAGTCTTGAATGTTGTGTTGATAACATGTGAATGAATGCATAATGTGTTAGGTGGTTCTTCATTAGGACTCGAGGTTTCTCGAATGTGGTAGTAAGGAGTAGTATTCTTGAGATGATATTCCCTATAGAGTTATAGAACCTGAATCTTGTGATTTAGATTAGTATAATCACTATATGTTTAGCACCTTGTGACTTAGAGTTAGGCTTGAACACAGTAAGAGCCTGCAGTTTGGCTTAGATCTTGTAAGAGTAGTCATATACTCTTATAGGAACTAGGATTTACAACTAAAGAGGTGTGGTATTCAAGAAGAAGGGCGTGGTTTAGAGTGTTGCTAGGATTGAAAGCTAGCAGTCGTATCGCTTAAGGCATAGTAGTTCTATTCTTACTTCGTGTCCTAATATCCTTGTTTCTGTAATGATCCTCTAGGTTATTTTCTTCATTTTCCGATCTTTTCAGCGTTTAGAGCTTTTCGATAGTGACCCCAAGTCATTTATGACTTGCTGGCACTGACTGTTCGGTCACCTAGTCAATAATTTGTGTTGTATACCCGTTTCTATATTTTGGAGCTTCCGGAGTTTCAACAGTTGACTTCGGTCAAAACTCAAGGAAAATGGTCTCAGAATGGAATTTTGATGGTTCTATCAGCTCCGAAATGGTCATTTTAGGCTAGTGGCATGGTTGGCTCGGTTTCCGAGGCTTTGGTTCGAGTTTATGCCATTAGGCGTTTTAGCCTGTAAGAATTGGCCTTAGTTTGACTTTGGTCAACGTTCCTAGAAAACGCGCTCGAATGAAAATTCTGTCAGCGTGATTAGTTCTGAAATGCCAAGTTTGGTCTAGAACGACCCTTTATGCGCTTCTCGAGGCTTCCAGTCTAATTTTGAGGCCCTTTGTGAATATTGGCCTAAAACGACGCTTGGGCGTGGGACCCACCTTTTTATCGAGATGACCTCGTATGGAAATTTTGATTGCGCCTTGAGTTTGGAATGTCAAATTTAGTATTGTAGCATAGTCCGTCTGCGCGCACGGGGTTCCGAACGAATCCCGGACACCCTGTCGGAGACTTTGAAAAGGTTGAAAAATCAGTTGGTGTGCTGCTCTGGTGCGCCCAGCCGTTGGCTTTCGCGTTCGTGCTGGCATGGCCGCGTTCGCGCTGGCAGGCGCGCGCTGGCCTGTGCGTTCGCGTTGCATGAGCATGCTGGCCTATGCGTTCGCGCGTGCGGTCGGATACGTTCGCACGCGTTTACGGCCATATAAGGCAGCCTGCTTTAGCTTTTTTTCCATTTTTCAAAATTGAATTTCTTGAGTTTTAGAGCTCCGTTTTCGGTGATTCGAAGTCCACCGTATTAGGGAAGTTCGTGGATACGCATTGAAGTGCTCGGGGACTATTGGGTACTCTCCGTTTGAGGTAAATGCCGCATTGAAGCTGCTGCCCCGGTTATCTTAATTAGCCTTTGGTGAATTTTATCGCATGGGCTGATTTCTTTGTTTTCGAGCACCGAATGGTGTAATATTTTAGGACATAAGTTCAGTAAGCTCAAATGAACCTTTTCACAGAGTTGATTTTTTGATTCCCGGTGCGGGTCCCACAATTCCGTTTTAGACTCAATTTTGAGTCCGTCTCCGATTTTTGCAATTTTTGTGTCAAACGTCCGTAATGACGCCGTGATCATTATTTTTATAGCGTGGTGGCGATTTGGAGGTGATTCTTAAAGGCGAAGCTTGAATTGGGTGGATTCGAAACACGCGTGATCGACTTCGAGGTAGGCTAGGGTCTCCTACTTTGACCGAGCTTTATTAGATAGCATTTGGTATATATTGCATGGGAATTAGGGTGGAATTCGCCGGGTATAGGTCCTGCCTTCGTATACATCTCTTTTTCTTCACTCCGATTGAGCCTTAAACTAGAGTAGACTTATGAAATCCTTAGACTAGGCTTGGGACTTGGTTGGGAGTTTCACTTAGTGTTAATATCCTTATTTAAGACTGGTAGTGATGGCCTTTGGTTACGTAGGAGTCTTAGATGATTTATTTTGTGATGCACCGCCCTTATAGCTAGGCGTAGCTTCCGGTAGGGCTTATTATGAATAGTGTACCTTGTGCTAGTGCATGAGATCTCTGAGACACGTCGTAGCCGTAGTTTTGGCTTAGTTGTGCTTATTGGGAGCTGAGGCGGCATTTTGTGGTGTAAGGCGTCTATCCTACAAATATTTCTCCCCCCATTTTGAGTCTAAACTTTTTCCCCGATTTTCTGTGTTTCCTAATTAGCGGTAGGTCTGTGATGCCTTATTTTCTATTGTCTATATTATTGGGCCCGAGGCCGTATTCGAGGAGCGATTGGATCCCAGGTTAGTTTCCCTTGCCTTGGTAATGTGACATGATTTGGTATTACATTTTTGATCGTGTGTACCTTGTTTGGATGCTGGTGATGACATGCTTGCATTGATTGAACATTTTCACTTGTTTGTGGTACGATCCCGTTACTTTCATTGGATTTTTACTACTGTTTTGAGGGGACATCCTCACACTTTTACTATTTCCTAAAATTGATTTTTAGCAGGAGTCGTACCACCTGGACTACCTTGATAAACTGATTTAGAAACTCTTGAGGCGTCGAGGACATGCTCCCTTTATACTTGCAGTATCAAAGGCATCATGGATGCGCTCAATTTTTCTGGATATCCGGCGCGGTGTCACCCTTTATACATCAGTTTTTCCACTCACTCTCTGGTACCACTATGGGGATGCTATGTGCTATGTATAAGACCTGGTCAGGCCCAGGTAGTATATACGGACTACCCGCGTCTCCTATGGGCCCCTATGGCCGATGCACTACTGAACTGGATGAGAGAGCTACGTGGGTCCTACCTGGCAGGCCGGGGGCTGGGATGGGTCTATACACTTGGTTGTGGATGATCTCTTAGAGCCACCAATGCTATTACTGGTTTTTATACTAACTTGCATTCATTAGCATCGTCCATCACCAGTATACGTTTTTGCTGTTTGGTCCCCCGGTTTATGGGGCCGGGGTCATGTTTGCTGTTTGTACCTTTCGGGGGTATGGGCGTCCGATCGATTATTGTTTGATTATACTTGTTTTTACCTTATGTTGTATTTGTAGATGAGCTTCAGGGTGTCTTGTCTGGATTTGTTATAGGTATTTCCTGGTAGGTTTGGCTGGATTAGTTCTTAGGTGTTTAGCGGTGGTAGTCAATTTTTCGTTCTTCAGTAGTTGACTCCTGTAGTGCTCTCTTATTGTAAATAGGTTATGGCTTGCGGTTGCAGATGCGTTCCTTGAATCTGTTTCCTTTTCTTCTTGTATCCTAGCTCGTCACTCTTATCACCTACTCCACCTTGTGTTAGATTCTATTTTAGTTACTTGTGCTGTTCATACCTTACTTTTATGTCTTTTATACTTGCTTTATCTGTGGAGCTCAGTCTGCCTATGCCTACTGAGTACCATTCATTTAGAACTCATACTACACTTCTGTACTGTGCAGATTATAGTACGGGTTATCGCCGGTGATTGGTCTTGGTGCGGAGCAGCTGGCATTCGAATATTGGGTGAGCTCCTGGCGTCCGGAATTGCCGATTTCCATCTAATTTGGGCTAGAACTAGTCTTTACTTGCTTTCGATGACTGTCTGTACCTATTTTGTATTTGTGAAAGCTTTGTACTCTATTTTGTTTAGATGCTCGATTACTGACTGACGCTAGGTCTTGGGGACAGTTCCTTGGATATACCTATGTTGATTCTTTTTTCTTCTCTTCATATTCGTTTATTACTTCATTGGTTCCTTTTCATCTTGATAGCCTGTTTATTCTAGTTCTGGGCTATGGGTTAGGCTTACATATTGGTGGGTTGTAATAGGTTCTATCTTGACCTGAGGAAAATGAGTCATGACAGTTTGGTATCAGAGCCCAGGTTGACTGCATCGTTGGTATGAGAGCTAATGCATAGTAGAGTCCTGCGGATCGGTGCATTAAAGTCTGTATCTTATCTTCGAGAAGCTATAGGGCGTTCTTAGAAAATTCTATTTTAGACTCTATATCGTGTGTTTTTGTTTCGAATAATCTCTTAACTGTTTCTTTGGAATTCACTCTTTCTTTAGATGGATAGCATTGGGTATTCTATAGGCGTGGACGAAGCGTCATCACATTCTACTGGAGGTTCAGCACTTGGTCAGGCTACAGGGCCTCAGTCAGGCCTAGACCCTGAGCTCAGAGGTGTCCTTCAGCAGACGGAGAATGTGGGGGCAACCCACGCTCCGAAAGAGTCATTGGCTACCTTGGCTCCTCGAGGTTCAATGTTAGGAAACCTGAGTTCCTTTGGGGGTACACCACCGGCAGGTGCGGTTCTTGGTGCTGCGGGTACTGCTCAGGACATTGTAGGGTCAGGTGGTCCTCAGCTGGGTTCATCATCAGTGTCTGAGCATGTGTTGGGATTCCTCTGATGGGTAAGGCTTAACCCCACATTATTCCCTACAGATCGGGATATGAGTCAGGAGTTCGTCAGGGGGTTGTCATTGCCACTCCGTTTGGCGTCAGAGCACATGATAGAGGCGGGGTCTACCTTTCCCCAGATTTTGAGCCATGTGAGGGCAGTGGAGCAGGCATGCCTTGAGGCGTATAGAGGCAGCGGCGAGAGAGCCAGGCAGGGCCATAGCCACATGAGGCCCCGTCCTAGGCCTAGAGATCCTCAGGATAGGTCCCGTCAGATGTCCCGACAGGGTCAGTCTAGCCGGCCTGTTTAGGCTACATTACATGCTTCTAGGGGTAACCAACACCATCAGAGAGGTCCCAGCACGGGCCTGGGTTTGAGAGGTTCAGGTTTAGGCTCTGCAGGCCGTGGTGACCATATTTTTGCGGCTCATTTTTCTCCGAGCTGCTATGACTGCGGTGACCTAGACCCCTAGTCCAGGGATTGCCCTAGGCGGGAGTTATTCATCCAGGCACCTATGGTTTCTTCTACTCCCCAGGCTAGGGTGGTTGGGCCTTGTCGTATCTATGGAGAGCTTGGCCACCGACCTAGAGAGTGTCCCTGACTTGGGACTAATGCGCTGTTTGCTCAGCCGGGTCAGTATCGTGGGTTTACGTCATCTCCAGTCAGAGGTAGTGCTCGAGATGGTGCTTATAGTACTTTAGGTGTTCAAGTCGGGGTCGGTCACGATCCGTTCTATGCTTCTACTGGCCAACCAGAGACCGAGGATCCAAGTATCGGTTGTATTTGCTCGATTTTGTTGGTTTGCTCTGCATTACTCTTGTTGTGTGGTTTTGGGGTTTTCATATCCTTATGTGTCTATTTGACTTGTTGTTTATCTCATGATTGTAGCAGTAGCCTTATCTGAATTTATGTGTATGTGTTTTAGCTCCGTGGTTGATTTCTTTTAGCAGTGGATCAACTAGGTTGGATTCTTTTATTTGGGAATGGTGGTTAAGTAACACCCCATGCCTTTGCGTGTGTGGTTCTGTTGGGGGGGGTTTGTGGTTGGGCTAGTTAGTTTCCCCTTTTGGTCCTCCCTATCGGTTTTTGGTGCTGTGGTGTTGATCCTTGCTAGAGTGGTGGTTGGACCAGCTCTGTCAGTTCTGGGAGTTGTGTGTTAGTTCTCGTTGGCTTAGAAGATCACCTTGGTTGAATGACTTTTCTTACCTTTGTGCATAGCTAGTGTTGCCGTGATTAGTATTGCTCTCATGTCGTTCCAGTTTCTTAGCTTAGACGACTATCTTCGTAGCTTGGCATTGTTGGGTTCGTAGCTGGAAGGTTGGTTGTTGAGGCATTATATGATTGGAGGTATAGCATCTTCAGAGTTGTGAGGTATCCAGCTTGTCGATCCTTCCCTATGACTTGTCAACATTTTCAGCCCTGAGGCTGCGAAGTTGAGGTTTGCTCCCTTTTTCCTACCGGGTTGGCTTCGTTGTGACCTTCTTGGCATTTGGGTTCATTGGTGGTAGGAAGATTTATGGCTGTTGGAGTGGGAGGGAGGTGGAACAACCTTCTGTGGTATTGTCGTAATCCTAGTTTGCCATCTCTTCCCGTTTACCTTAATCTTGCTCTCAGTTACGAAGTTGTGGTTCATTCGTTCAACCTTTTGAAGCTGTCGTTTCCAAGGGTTTTGGTGCCTGACCACAACTAGTTGGGATTTGGAAAGTGTGATCTCTTGTCGCACCTTGTAGCTGTTGTGGTTGGTTCTTTACGGTTGGGTTGGTAGCTCTCGAGATCTTGGTTGTGTTCTGGAGCCAGAATGGCGGTGTCCCTTGACGGGTTCATATTTTAGCTTCCGTTAGAGAGTTAAGGGTTACTTTGAAAGTCTATCTCCAGGATGGGTCAAGGTAATTCGTGAAATGTGAGATTTTAGAATTATTCAGGATGGAAGGTTTGCTTTAGCATATTGGGTGTCTTGCGGTGTCCGTTGATGGGGGTTGGTGCCCTTGGACCATTATCGACTTGTTGACTACGTGTATTCGCTGCCTAGTGGCTTGGTTTCCCTTAGACTAGGATGGATGGATCAGATTTGCGCTCACTGAGTAGTTGTGGGCATATGGTGTCGGCGTGTCGAAAGTTCCTATGGTAAGAATAAGTCACCGAAGCTAGGCTCAGTGCGACCTTGTTGTTCGCAGGATAATCGCCCTCGTGAGTGGAGTGTTAGTTTCAGGAGGTTGAGCTCCAGCTTGGGTTGAAGTTGAGATTGGAATTTTAGGCCTTGCCTTGGGTTAGGTTTCTTATTTTGGCAGGTGTCGCTCCTCGATGTTCAGATAGAGTATGTAACCCTTTCGAAGTTGGTGTTGTATGGTTTTGTAAGGGAGATTCAGATGGTGTTGGTAGTATGCAGGATGGCCTAGGACCGGCAGGGCGCACTTGGTGGCTAGAAGAAGATGGATTTGGAGCATAAGGCAAGTATTGTGAATTATGAGCGGAGTTGCATCTGCCATGGTCCTGTGGTTCTCATTTCGATGGTTTTGGTTTTCCTCAGATGAACCTGGTGTTTTCGATCAAGCTCAGGTTAATTGAGCAAGAGTTGGAGCCCAAAAGGGAATTGGAGGAGCTTTTGAAGTTTGAAGTGAATTTAAGGATTTTTCTCTCAGCCTGAGTTCTATGATGGCGTTGTTTGATCCATGAGGGTTTTTGAGGGTCTGGCGGATCATGCCGGCCCTGTATCCTCGTCTCCTCGTGCCTTTAGATTGTAGCTGTTCTTCTACTTTCGCGGACGAAAGTCCTTTTAGTAGTGGATGCTGTAATGACCATACTTGTCATTTTCTCTGTTTTCTAACCTTTTCAGCATTTTGAGCTTTTCTGTAGTGGCGCCTAGCACTGACTGTTCGGTCGCCTGGTCAATCGTTTGGGTTGTATGCCCGTTTCTATGTTTTGGAGCTTCCGGAGTTTCAACAGTTGAATTTGGTCAAAACACCAGGAAAACGGCCTCAGAGTTGAATTCTGATTGTTCCATCAGCTCCAGAATGGTCATTTTAGGCTAGTGGCATGGCCGGCTTGGTTCCCGAGGCTTTCGATGCGAATTTATGCCATTAGCCGTTTTAGCCTTTAAGAATTGGCCTTAGTTTGACTTTGGTCAACACTCTCGGAAAATGAACTCGAATAAAAATTATGTCAGCGCGATTAGTTCCGGAATGTCGAGTTTGGTCTAGAACGACTCTTTATGCGCTTTTTGGGGCTTTCGGTCTAATTTCGAGGCCCTTTGTGAATTTTGGCCTAAAAGGGCGCTTGGGCGTGGGACCCACCTTTTTATTGAGATGACCTTGTATGGAAATTTTGACTGCACCGTTAAGTCCAGAACGTCGAATTTAGTGAGGTTGCCTAGTCGGTTTGCGCGCACGGGGTTCCGAACGAATCCCGAACACCCCGTCGGAGACTTTGAAAAGGCTGAAAATCTGCTGGTGTGCTGATCTGGTGCGCCCAACCGTTGGCCTTCACGTTCGCGCTGGCAGGTGCACGCTGGCCTACGCATTCTCGCCGTGTTCGGCTACGTTCGTGCTGCACGGGCGTGCTTGCCTGCGCGTTCGCACGCGCAGTCGGTCACGTTTGCATGCGCAGTCGGTCACGTTCGCGTGTGCCGACGGCCATATAAGGCAGCCCGATTCAGTTTTTTTTTCAAATTTTCAAAATTGAATATCTTGAGTTCTAGAGCTCTGTTTTGGGTTATTCGAAGTCCAACGTGTTCAGAAAGTTTGTGGCTTCGTATTGGAGTGCTCGGGGACTATTGGGTGCTCTCCGTTTGAGGTAAATTCTGTATTGAAGCTGCTGCCCCGGTTATCTTAATTAGCTTTTTGGTGAATTTTATTGCATGGGCTGATTTCCTTGATTTCGAGTACCGAATTGTGTCATATTTTTGGACACAAGTTCAGTAAGCTCAAGTGAACCTTTTCACGGAGTCGATTTTGGGATTCCCAGTGCGGGTCCCACAATTCCATTTTAGACCGGATTTTGGGTCCGTCTCCGATTGTTGTGATTTTTGTGTCAAAACATCCATAATGACGCCGTGATCAATATTTTGATAGCATGGCAGCGATTTAGAGGTGATTCTTAAAGGCGGAGCTTCAATTGGGTGGATTCGGAGTGTGCGTGATCGGCTTCGAGGTAGACTACTATCTCTTACTTTGACTGAGCTTTATTAGATAGCATTTGGTATATATTGCATGGGAATTAGCTTGGAATTTGCCGGGTATAGGTCCTGTCTCCTTATACATCTCTTTTTCTTCACTCCGATTGAGCCTTTGACTAGAGTAGACTTATGGAATCCTTAGACTAGGCTTGGGCCTTGGTTGTGAGTTTGGCTTAGTGTTAGTATCCTTATTTAAGACTGGTAGTGATGTCCTTCGATTAAGTTGGAGATTTAGATGATTTATTTTGTGATGTACCGCCCTTATAGCTAGGCGTAGCTTCCGATAGGACTTGTTATGAATAGTGTACCTTGTGCTAGTGCCTGAGACCTCTGAGGCACATCGTAGCCGTAGTTTTGGCTTAGTTGTGCTCGTTGGGAGCTGAGGAGGCATTTTGTAGGGTAAGGTGTCGATTCTACATATATTTCTCCCCCTATTTTGAGTTTGAGCTTTTCCCTCGATTTTCTGCATTTCCTGATTAGCGGTAGGCTTGTGATGCCTTATTGTCCATTGTCTATTGTTGGGCCCGAGGCCGTATTCGAGGAGCGATTGGATCCCAGGTTAGTTTCCCTTGCCTTGGTAGTGTGACATGATTTGGTATTACATTTTTTATTATGTGTACCTTGTTTGGATGCTGGTGATGGCATGCTTGCATTGATTGAGCATTTTCACTTGTTTGTGGTACGATCCCCGTTACTTCATTGGATTTTTACTATTGTTTTGAGGGGACATCCTCACACTTTTACTATTTCCTAAAACTGGTTTTTAACGGGAGTCGTACCACCTGGACTACCTTGATAAACTGATTTTTAAACTCTTGAGGCGTCGAGGACATGCTCCTTTTATACTGGCAATATCAGAAGCATCAGGGATGCACTCAGTTTTTATGGATATCCGGCGCGGAGTTTCTTTTTCTTCATCGGCTTGGCCACTCACTCCCCGGTACCACTACGGGGATGCTATGTGTTATGTATAAGACTTGGTTCGGGCCCATGCAATATATACGTACTACCCGCATCCCCTATGGGCCCCTCTGGCTGGTGCACCACTGAACTCGATAAGGGATCTACATGGGTCCCCCTTGGCAGGCGGGGGGCCGGGGTAGGTCTATACACTTGGTTGTGGATGATCTCTGAGAGCCACCGATGATATTACTGGTTTTTACTACAAACTTGCATTCATTAGCATCGTCCATCACTAGTATACTTGTTTGTTTTTTGGTCCCCCCGTTTATGGGGGCCAGGGGTATGTTTGTTATTTGTACCTTCCGAGGGTATGGGCATTCGGTCGGTTATTGTTTGATTATACTTGTTTTTACCTTATGTTGTATTTGTAGATGAGCTTCAAGGTGTCTTGTCTGGATTTGTTATAGGTATTTCCTAGTAGGTTTGGCTGGATTAGTTCTTAGGTGTTTAGCGGTGGTAGTCAATTTTTCGTTCTTGAGTAGTTGACTCCTGTAGTGCTCTCTTATTGTAAATAGGTTATGGCTTGCAGTTGCAGGTGCGTTCCTTGAATCTGTTTCCTTTTCTTCTTGTATCCTAGCTCGTCACTCTTATCACCTACTCCACCTTGTGTTAGATTCTATTTTAGTTACTTGTGCTGTTCATACCTTACTTTTATGTCTTTTATACTTGCTTTATCTGTGGAGCTCAGTCTGCCTATGCCTACTGAGTACCATTCATTTAGAACTCATACTACACTTCTGCACCCTGCAGATTATAGTACGGGTTATCGCTGGTGATTGGTCTTGGTGCGGAGCAGCTGTCATTCGAAGATTGGGTGAGCTCCTGGAGTCTGGAGTTACCGATTTCCCTCTATTTTGGGCTAGAACTAGTCTTTACTTGATTTCGAAGACTGTTTGTACCTATTTTTTATTTGTGAAAGCTTTGTACTTTATTTTGTTTAGATGCTCGATTACTGGCTGATGCCAGGTCTTGGGGACGATTCCTTGGATATACCTATGTTGATTCCTCTTTCTTCTCTTTTTATTCATTTGTTACTTCATTGGTTCCTTTTTAGCTTGATAACTCGCTGCTTCTGGTTTCGGGCTATTGGTTTTGTTTACCTACCGGTGGGTTGTAGTAGGTGCCATCATGACCTGAGGGATCGGGTCGTGACAGTTTCATGTTAAATAGCTTCGGATAGAGCGTGATTTTGTGCAAACCCATATCGTTCGTGAATTATGTGCTATAGAAGGTTCTAAACTCCTTGCATGAATCAGTTCTGCCTATGTTAGTATACAAGTTCATAAGTCAAGAGAGAGAGTGATAGTAACTCCTTTCCCTTACAGTTAAGTTCAACCGTCATTCGAGGACGAATGTTCCCAAGGGGGAGATATTCTAACACCCCAAAAATTTACTCTTAAAATCGAAATCATTCGTCTTAAGTATATGAGCTTGAACCGGGTGATGTACTACTTGATAATGTGTTTTAAGATCCTTTACCAAGTGTAGAAAGGGTATCATAACTTATTTAGGGTCATAATTAAGAGACCTCTAACACTAAGTCAAGTTCAAAGCCTTTATACCCGCTAAGTTTTTCACATTAGTTCGTGCAAGAGTCAACTTCAAATGGCCACATATTTAAGTATATAAAGAACTACGTGGACCATAACCTATAAAAGTAAAGTTCTATGAGTCTTCTTTCCAACGCTGCCAAGTTTTCATCAATTGGAGTTTGGAGTAAAACGTTATGCCCATTTTACTAGACACTGTCTTTCCACGCACCGGCCATGCGGCCGAGGCATTTTCCTCGCGGGCGTGCACCGAGGCAGAGACTATTGCCTTCCTGCGTGGTTGGCTGCGCGCCTGAGGCATTTTCCGTACAGTGTCTTAGGCTTTTAATGACCCTCCAAAAATGTACTTCACCTCCTTAGTTCATAAATTTACTCTAGAAAGAAAAGTTTTCAAGAAACTAACTTCCTTTGAAGTTCACCCATCATCCAAGGCAAGATTTGACCACAAAATTTTATAATTTCTTCATCTAAACACCCATTAATATCTTCTACCCATGGAGTCCATAGGTTTTCAAGAAAATCCACCTCTAAGGTTCAAGAAATAAATTCTTGCCATCTTTTTATCCAAAGATCTCACCTTTCTCAAGAATTTGGAGCGTAAAAGGTATGTAAGGCTATTCATAGTATTGTACTAGTTCTTCCTCACGCCCCACATTTCAATTCAGTCAGTAGCAAGTTGAATCTAGGGTTCTGCCCTCAGTTTTATGAAATTCTTAATATGAGTTATGTTCTTATTCTGAATTCTAAATTCTTATATTATGAGATTGCAATATTATGTGAATTGATATCCTTGAGTTGTTGTTCATGCTTATATTTTGCGTGAACCCTAGTTGATGAGATTTCTATTGAAAGCCTTTTTGCTTTATTTCCATGCATTGGTTTTGGAATTTTAAATTGAGTTCAAGAGTATTTTAAAGTATCTTTGAGAAGAGCTTAAGGGAACACAAATTGTTCCAAAAGTACTATTTTCACATTGAGTAAAGAACTACTATTTTAAGAAGAGCATAATCAATTTTTTTTCAAGCATTTAAGCCAGATAAAGCGAACTTCAGTTACCCCTTAAACAAAGTATTATTTTTCACATTGAAAAGAGAGTACTATTTTCAGAAAAGTATAAAGAGTTTCCAGAGTATTTCAAAAAGATTGAGTACAGTTCAGTTACCTCTTAACGAGGACTTTTTGATTAATTATCTCAAGCTAGTCAGTGAGTATTTTACATGAGCATACAGTTATATATTTTGAGAGTAGTATTGAGCATCGATTTAGGGGAGAGTTCAGATAACTCACACCCCCATAAACTACGTAGCCATCGTAGATAGGATCGTATCGCAAGAAGAGCGCTTCCTGACCTGCCTCAAGAAGGCCTTTTAGTAGATCCATCAGTTCAGTTGCGTTCTATACTCTGACAAGGTATAGGGAGGCTCTAGCAACGTGGGTAAAACATTGTATTATTACGAGGCACGTGATGATTGTCGGTTAGAGAAACTCCTCAGTAAAGTAAAGTAAAGTGTATTTATATATATACACATATATATATTTCAGTTCAGTACTTACTATTATTGCATTCTTACAGTAAGAGTTTAAATGATTTCTATCGTGATTTATAATATATTTCAGTTGAATTACTTTCAGTCTTTCAGTTCAGTTATTTGTTTTGTTCAGCCCTATTACATACTCGTACATTCAATGTACTAATATTATTCGACCTACATCATTTCATGATGCAGATTCATGTACTTAGAATCATCAACAGGAGTTTCGTTGAGATCACATCATCCGCTCATTAGCTTTTGGTGAGACATCCTTGCTTTCGGAGGACTCTAGTTTTTATGATTTGCTAGTAGTAGCATTTTAAGGTGTCTTGGGTCTTGTCCCATCACCTATGTTTAGACCTTTGAGGCTTCATGGACATGCATAATTAGATAGTTTTCAATACTTTTCCAGATATTTTGCTTAATGTTTAATTATTTATAAAAAGTATTTTCAAACATTGTTTTTAGTTCTTTAAATGTTTTAAATGCTCATCCATTATAGCTTCCGCTTATTCTATTGAGTCATATGTATCATAGTTAGCAAGGCCAAGGATTCGCTTGGGACCAACAATGGTGTCCAAGTGCCGGCCACGTCAATAGTGTAGGCTCAGGGTGTGATAATTTGGGTACTCGGTTAGACATAAGTACAACTTTTCACCCTCAGATGGATGGTCAGTCTGAGTGGATGATTCAAGTGTTGGAGGACATGCCTCGAGCGTGTACGATTGACTTTGGTGCTAGTTGGGATCAACACTTGCCGTTAGCGAAGTTTGCCTACAACAACAGTTATCACTCTAGTATTCAGATGGAACCATTTAAGGCATAATATGGTAGGTGGTATTGATCTCTGATCAATTGGTTTGATACAACTGAGATGGACTCATTGGATACAAACTTGCTTAGATATGCCATGGAGCAGGTCTGATTGATTTAGCAAACTGTTGATAGCTTAGAGTCGATAGATGAGTTATGCAGATTGAAGGGTTCGAGCATTGGAGTTTATGGAGGGAGATCATATTTGGCTCAGAGTGTCACCTATGAAGGGTGTGATGAAATTTAGGAAGAATGGAAAGCTTACCCTTAGATTCATTGGACCTTTTGAGATTTTGGGGTGAGTTGGAGAGGTGGCTTATAAGTTGGCCTTGCAATCTAGCTTATCAGTTGTACATCCTATTTTCCATGTTTCCATGCTTCGGAGGTGTGTTTCAGATGAGTCTCATATGATTTCACTCGATTCAGTGGTGTGAGTCTAGACTTGTAATTTAAGGAGGAGCCTATAGCAATCTTGGATAGACAGGTTCAAAAGCTCAGATCAAAGGAGATTGTTTCAGTGAAGGTGCAGTGGAAGCACCGTTCAGTTGGAGAGGCGACTTGGGAGATGGAGTTCGACTTGCGTGCTAGATATCCTCAGTTTTTCAAAGTTTCATGTACTTTCTTTTACTTTATATTCGAGGACGAACATGGTTTTTATTGGTGGATAATGTAATGACCTAGAAGGTCAGTTTTAAATTTTTTCATAAATTACCATTTTACCCCTCTCGATAGTAGACCCGAGCCTTTTTTGATCAGTTTGTGAAGTTGATTTTGAAAATTGATTGAAACGTTATGATTTTTGAAAGTTTTGAGTTTCAAAAGGTTTAAAGTTGTCAAAAGTGGTTTTTGGTAACAATTAGAGTTTTGAGTTTCGAAATGAGATTCTGTCGGTTCCATCATCTCTGAAGTGTAACATATGGTCTAAAAGTGTCGTTGTTTTCTGATTCAGAGTTGTTTCTTGGATTTGAGGTCTTGAGTTGGATGTTTAAGTGAATTTAGGCCTTGAGTTGACTTTGGTCAACATTCAGAGTTTGGATGTTCGGATCAGATTTCTAATGATTTCATTAGATTCAGGGGATAATTTTAGGCCTAGAAGATGTCTCAGTTGAATTTTCTGAGGTTTCGAGCGATGTTTGGTATTTTTGAGCCTTGAGTTAGTTTATTGCGACTTTCATGGGTTTCGGGTCAAGGAATCCTCGAATTCATGTTTCGACAGTTCCATTGAGTTTGGAAGTCGAGTTTAGTTGGGTCGCTTATTTGGTTTGTGTACTTGGAGTTCCAAACAAATCTCGAGGGTCCTTTCGGGAATATTTGTGCCTTGTGTGATATTGTTGGTTTGCTGATGTCTGGTGCATGTAATTTGTTCATCATGATCGCGATGCCAACCCGCGCGATCTTAAAGGTATGTATTTTTTGTGCATCGCGATCGCATGGATGGTCATCGTGATTGCGAGGCATTATTTTTTTGATCATCATGATCACGTGGCTGGCTGTCGCGATCGCGATGGTCAAAGTTAGTGAGTTGAGCCATTTACTCATCGCGATCGTGAGACTTTGGGTCGCGATCGCGATGAGCAAATGTTGCCTGGGCATAATATTTTTTCAAAATTGGGAACTCTTCCCATTTCTTTCATTTTTGAACCCTAGAAGCTCGGTAGAGGCAATTTTGAAAGGGTTTCTCAAGAATCTTCGCTTGGATAATGGATTTTAACTCCCTATCTCTATTACTCTTTATTTATTTCAAAATTTTATCATTTAATTTCTTATTTTGGGTTCAAACTTTGGGAAATCTCTCAAGAACTTGGTTTTAAGGAAATGGTGATTCATGGTTGATTTCAATTTCGTTTTTGAAATGGTTTTCACCGGTGCCTTTTCAAATTCTTTGGGTAACTCAATTTTGTATTAATTTCTAGATTTAAACCTCATTTTTAGATATGGGTTTTTGGGTCAATTTGACCCCGTTTATAAAAAATCTTGATATGAGTGTCGTTAGTTCCGAATTCTTATTGTGATTTCTTATTTGAATAGCTTGTGTTGACTTGGAGACTCGATGAAAAGGGAAAGCTAAAATACCGGAGTGATTGTGTAATTTTCTTAAGGCAAGTGGACTCCTTGACCTTTGTTAAGCATGTAGAATCTCGTATTTCCTTGTGTATGTGTTGTGAAGTAATAGAAATTGGAAATGAGTTTGACTTCTTCATATGTAATGATTCTAATGATGAAAAAAGGATAATAAATAGGTATCTTGATGGTATTTTGATGTGTGATGTGTTAAGAATGAATTGAGTGGTTATGTTGACTCATTGTTGATGAGGTATCATGATTTTATTGTCATGGATTGTGTATTGACACGGAAATTGTCGTCTTCTCATTATTTATGTGAACATACTTATTTGCATTGGTTCTGGAAACACTATGATGAGATCTATTATGATGATTATGTCGAGGGAAAATAATTTTGGCGATGCCGAGGAGAAATGGTTTCGATGAATAATAACTATGCCGAGGGGAAATGGTTCCAGCGATTGATGTTTACGTCGAGGGGAAATAGTTTCGACAGATATATAGACCGTGTGCGTCACCATGGGTTCCGACTTGAAATTAGCAGATGTGTATCGTTAGGACAGACATGCATCACTATATTTGACACTTCATTTCATTGCATTGCACATCATTATCATTTGTGAAGTGGTGAGTGCCTGTTGTGGAGCTTGTTATTGATGAATATGATACTTGTATTGGTGAACAATACACATTGAGGTGTTGTTACTTGTGTTATGTGCTATATGATAAGTGAATTGTTAGGTTTGGCTAACTCTGTACAGGTTGTAGTTATGGAGGTTTGGTTGGAGTGTTAAGAGTACCCGTATTCTATATCGCTTTACTTTGAGTTAGTGGTTTGCTTGCTAAGTACCGTGTTGTTTGATACTCACTGCCTTGCTTCTACACTTGCGTAGATTACGAGCTCGGATCTTTGTGATCTTTGTCTCTCTCCTCTCCTACATCTAAGGCTTATTGTGGAGATTTGTAAGGTAGTTGCTTATTATATCAGTGGACCCTCTTTCTCCTATTTTATGACTTTGTTCTATTCTAGAAAAAATGATATTGAGACTTGTATTTTCTTTCGAATATGTTGTAATATATTAGAGGCTTGTACACGTGACAACCAGATTTTGGGGGATGTTATTGAGTTTTACTAATTATTCGCATTATTGTTATTTCGAGACTTTATTTCCGCATTTATCTGTTTGTTTAGGTTTAGGCTGACTTGTCTTGAGGGGATAAGACAAGTGCCATCACGTCCGTTTTTGGATCGTGACAGGCCTTCTCACCTTTGTTGACTTTAAGGGTTCTTTTTGAAGGATAACCTTGTAAAAGCAGCTGGAGCATTCTTTTCCGCTCCTCGATCTGCAGCCACTCCACCTGCCACAGCAGCACTAACTGCAGCAACCGTTAGACCAGCAATTGCAGCAGGACCTACTGCTCCTAATTATGGCAATAGAGTTTAGCCATAATTATTTAAATGTACATATATTATCGTTATTGATCCATAATTATTGTGTAGTGCTATTGTGTTATTATCAAAATAATTTGTGCTTGACCAATATTTTCGGTGAGTGTTTTTGAGTACCCATTAGAAAAAGGGAAAGAGCATTTTTTGTTTTATAAACACAATATATATAGTACTCCTCATCTTATTCACTCTATGTTTTTCTTGTACATTTTTTGTTGTCAAAACAAAGTAAGACCAACACTATTTATAGACTTATAGATGAGAAATTTTTTCTTGCAATGGATTGGAAGATTATGGGTAGTAAATTGAGTAAATGAATGGCCCAAAGGTTACATAAGTTACAAGAATAATTAGGTAGAATAATGAGAGAAATCATGTGCAAGAGGTTACAAAAATTACTCACAACCAATGACCAAATTCTACCACAATTGACAAGAGTAATGGGGGCATATAATGTCATCAAGGGATAAACCAAATGATGCACAATAACATCACTTCAATGTGAGTAATTGACCCAAAATAATACTCACGTGAAAATGCAGCAAATGAAGAATTATGTACCATTAAGTGTTGTGTTAATTGTCCAGAGTTTCTTTTCCTAAATAAGTTTTTCTTTTCCTAAAAGGAAAACACAAAGTCTCCATAAACGATTAGTCCTTTTCTTGTAGAAAAATATTTATGACTTTTTAAATAGAGGTTCATTCCTTCTACATAGAAACATTCACAGTGTAGTCCTAGGGGCTTTGAGAGTTTTGTGTAGGGGGAGAATTTGTGAGACACAAGTGTTATGTTAACACTTGTGTGCACCTCTTTTTATTCTGAGTGAATTGTATGGGGTTATTTCTCTCGATATTTTGTACTCTCATATTTATATAGTGAATTGCTCATCTTCTATGTGGATGTAGGTCAATTGACTAAACCACATTAAATGTTTGTGTCTTTTGATATATTTCTCGTTTGTCTTCTTACTCATGATCTTTCGAGGTATGTGTTACTAGTTTCCGCACGACACTTAATTATTTCAGTCATAACATTAAGGTACACTTAGGAATGAGCCACCTTAATAAGAATATTAAAATGCTCAAATCATCGGCAACAACTAGCTCAAAAATGCTCTCCACATCAGTTAAGTAGCTCAAAAATACCCTTTTACTAACATTTATTTTAGAACAGATAAAAAATTATCAATGTTACCCTTGAACTATTTGAAAAGAGGATAATTTTATAAAAATAACTGTCATTTATCTTGCCTATAAACCAAAACACGCCTTTATATATATATATATATATGCAAAAACAAAAACAAAAATTAAATAGTAATCCTACGTGAGACTCCCCAAAGAGCAACTCAACAAATTTGATAGCTTATTTATTGTTACTTTTTAATGTTCTTCCTTTTCAATTGATGATATAAAGTCAAAAAAAAATTATATTCCATAAGTAAGAAAAGTATAAAGAAAAAAAAAAAGGAGATACAAACCTACGAAGTAGAAATATATTATTCTCAAATTGAAAAAATGAAATAGAATGATAGAATTTGATAACTTTATATGAAAATAGAATCTCACTTTTTCAGTTCACTTGCAATATGATTATTTGAAATAATAATAAAGATATGCATTTTACAATGTTCGATGCACTACATACCTTGTATTTGACAAAAATATAATTGCTTACTTGGATGAAGGAAAACACATAAAAGTAAAATTTTCTTGTAAAAGGGAAAAACGAGAAGGCATAATTTGCGTTATTTATTCCAAATATTAAATATAAATACCCAAAAAGAATTATATTAAGAGCCTGTTTGGTATTCCTTCTAAAAACTGCTTATTTTTAAAAGTATTTTTTTTAAATAGTTTTTCAGAAAAGTGTTTTTGAAAAAAGTAATTTGTGTTCGGCTAATTCATTTGAAATATGTTTTTGATAAGCAAATTGTGTTTGACTAATTTTTTTTTGAAAAGTACTTTTGAGAGTCAAATTACGAAAAGGAGCAATATCAATGCACTTTTAATGTTAAGATTATTTTATAGAGATAAATTATTTTAAATATCTATTATAATTTTTTAAATTAAATTCTTATAGTTATTAAATTAAAATGTACATATTTTTCAATCAATATTATACATTTATGAATAAAAAATAAATTAAATATCGATATAATATTAACATGATGATTTAAATATAATTAAAAATATCAAGAAAAATAAATTTCCATTCCGCAAATTAAATCACTACATTCAAAAAATTCACAAGAAAAATAAATACGTATAAGGGATATATTAGTAAATATGCATACATGACAGAGATATTTTGGCCTTGAAATAAATAATTTTTTGTTTTTGTTTATGATTTTTTTAATAAGCAGAAATTTTTAGCTTCTTTCCAATAGTAGAAAAACAGCTTCTGTTTCCATTTAGAAGCAATTTTACAGATTAGCCAAACACCTTATTTTTAAGAAAAAGTGTCTTTTTTCTCAAAATAAGTGTTTTTGGCCTTTCAACAACAATGTCAAACAAGCTCTAAGAAGTAATGCAGGGATCAAAATGAGTTATTCTTGTAACCTATTTTTTCAACCGTATATTATTCACATTTCAAAGTTTTCTTTCTTATTATACTCACTTCATCCCAAAATATACTTGTCATGTTTTCTATTCAGAGTCAAATTATATACACTTTGATCAATACTTTTAAGATGTATTTTTTTTGTTATATTAATATTAGAAAAATTGCAATGTATAGTTTATAAATATCTAATTTTTAATTTTCATGTATTGAATTAATCTAATTCAATTTAAGCTTCAAAAATTAATTGATTTGACTCTCGAAAAGTAAAACGTACCAATTATTTTAGAAAGGAAAATGTAAATATTTTGTAGTTTCTACTTCCTATACTAAGCTTTTAAAAAATATATTTACTTTCAATGACATATATACATACTATTATTAGAAAATGCCCCCCCTAAAACTTGGGGCCTAGTGGCCTTAGACCTCACCCTCCAGCCTCTCCCCAACAAATTTCTTGGAAAATGTCTCTTGGAATTTTTGGGCTTTGAACTATTTATAACAGGGTTATTTGTATCTTTGTCCCTATTTTTAATGGTCTTTAATTTATGTCCTTCGTAATAAATTATTTCACAAGGTATAAATTTATATTTCATACATAATATTTTATAAATTATGTTTGAATAAAATGCCAATTTCAAAAGAGTTTATATCTCACTAGACATATATTCAACTGTTAAAGGACAAAAATAAATTTAAAAAAAGAAGGCGAAACGTGCGATTCATTACCATAAAAACAACCTTTAGTGGCAATAAATATGCACATTAACAAAGAGTGCTAAAGTCTTTACTGACATTAGTTAATTGTTATTTTGATTCAATGTCGCTATAGGTTGTAGGGATATTCACAAAGAGTGCTAAGTGCCTCTAAAAATATTTAGTGATAACTAAACTATTACCGTTAATTAAATATCACTAAAGGTCATTTTTGGTGTAGTGTTTCCGTTATAATACTTTATACTTCCCAAAAATTGTAATTTTAATTTGTTGCAACTGTCTCACTTGATAGACACACATCTGAATCTCCTTAGTGTAAAAAAGAACTTGCTTTTGAAATTAAAAACAAATATAAAGTTTATTTGCATACATCATTTTCTAAACTACTAGTACCCCCAATGAGACAAAAACTCCCACACTAAACAATGTAAAAGTGAAAATCATATCCTATAAATACTTGCATGTATTCCTTTAAAATCTTGACCATTTTCCTCTTATAAAGCATATGGCTTTAACTCATAGAAAACTTGTTTCCTTATTGATCATCACATTTTGCCTTGTTATAGATCATACATCTGCCGAATTAAGTACTCTTTTTGTTTTAATTTGTACGACACACTTTCTTTTTTTTTAGTTTGTCTGAACGAAGCAAATTAAATTATTTTGTATTTAAAAATAATTTAACTTTGATCCCAGATTTCCGATGGAAACTACAACGAAAAAGCATATATTTATGATACTGTACATTAGGAGTAGAGGTAGAATATTGCTTACGGATTCAGATGAACCTAATGACTTTTGCTTTTGATATGATTAGGAATAAAGATACTCGGAACAAAGTGGGAGTGGTCTTTGTGGTGGATTAGATGAGAGAAGTGAGACTGAGATAGTTCAGACAAGTGAAGAAAAGATGGTCCGATGCCCCAACCAAAAAGTGAAAGGTTGGACAAGGGGGTCAAAGGAGAGATAGATGTAGGCCAAAGATGCACCGGGGAGGTGATTACACAAGACATGACAGTCTCAGCTTACCAAGCATATGACCTTAGATAGAAGGGTATGAAGGTCAGAAATTAAGGTAGAAGGTTAGTGGACAGTCGTGCACGGTTTAGTTTCCCTTACTATTATTATTATTACTATTATTTTACTATCTCTCGGCAATTTTTATTACCACTTGTTGTCTTTTTTGCTTCGGTATCATGTTATTGTTGTTGTAACTATTATTTTCTCTAGTATTTTCAACATGACTTCTTCATTACTGTAATTCTTTTTCAAACCTTCTTTGAATTGTTTTACTTGAGCCTAATGTCTGTCAGAAACAACCTCCCTATCTTCACAAGGCACAGATAAGATCTGCACAGACACTACTCTTTCCAGACTCAATTTGTGGGATTACATTGTAAATATTGTTGTTGTGTTGTATAAATATTTAATTGTGAATCCAGTAACAAAGACAAGCTATGAGCTTAGTGACAATTCTGAATCCATAAACTTCAAATTCTAGCTCCACCTTTGTCTACATTCAAATTAAATCATTTGATCACTAAGTTTTTGCGTACTTGAATTGAATATACAGTGGTTGAATCATGGTGGTGACATAACAAACAGAAGGTCAGCTCCTGGAGAAATTTTAATCAGCCCAAGAACAATAAACAACTTGAAATTAAGATGGAAATTCTTAGCCGGATTCGACAGCAGTTGCAAATGGAGTAGTTTACTTCCCATCATGGAATGGGAATCTGTATGCAGTGAATGCAATAAATGGAAGACTCATTTGGCAACAGAATCTTACAAGGCTCACTGGGTTACCCCCAGTAAGATCTGTGAATGTGACAGTGTCAAGAGCAACACCAGTTGTGGCTAATGATCTTTTACTTGTGGGGATTTATGGACCTGCTGTTGTGATTGCTGTGAGGAGGTTAACATGAGCACTTGTTTGGTCCACTCTGCTTGATCCAAGGCCTCTGGCTCTTATCACTCAATCAGGAACAGTTCTCTTGGGGTTAGTTTCGTGTCCTTCGATATTTGTTACTATCTGTTTGTTTCTTGTACTTCGATTTGTTGTTTTTTCTTCAGCCTAGAGCCTATCAGAAATAATCTATCTATGTCTGAGATAAGGGTAAGGTGTGCGTACGCTCTACCCCAGACCGTACTTTGTGGGACTACAGTGGATATGTTGTTGTAGTTGGTTTATTGTTTTATGGATTGTTTTCAAGGATGCATAGATGTTACTCTCCGTCAGCCCCAATTTATGTAATGATGTTTGACTGGGCACAAAATTTAATCTTTTTGTTCAAATTCCTAGCTTCACGACAACATAAAGAAAAATTTTTAATAGTAGGGCAAAAAAATTAAACATAAAGAACAAATTGAAATTAGCTGTAGACTTCATCGCTAATCCAATCTAAATTGCTTGTAGCTGATATTTTTTTTTGATAATCCACCATTTTAGCGACGGAGTTGTTGTTTAGTCGTAGAATTTTTTCTGTTGCTACATCAAGAACGAACTTTAACGTCCTAATTTTGTTGCTCAGACTCTTCAAAACTATTGCTAGATGTGTCAGATCTTCCAAAAACTATGCATCTTTAGAGGATTTGACATAAGTGCGGTAACACTTTTGAAGGGTCCGTGCAAGATGACATATTAATACTAATTAAGTTACTAACCATAAAGTAAGATATGCTAGGATACTAAATTTGTCCACAACTTTCTTAACAGTGGATATTATGTGGGAGTATCATCAGTGGAGAATATTGTACAACCAGCTGCACAATGCTGCACATTTAGAGGCAGCCTAGTAAAACTAAATGTTAGAACTGGTGCAATTATATGGCAAACATATACACTTCCAGACAATGGCGGGTGCCTTGGAGGCTATTCCGGCGCAGCAATATGGGGAAGCAGCCCAGCTATTGACATAGCCAGAGGACATGTCTATGTAGGAACTGGAAATCTTTACTTAGCTCCACCAGAAGTGCTGAAATGCCAAGAAGCACAAAATAATCGAACAACACCACCAGCTGTTCCTGATCAGTGTTTTGGTTAAGATATTCATTTTGATTCAATTCTTGCACTGGATTTGAATTCTGGAAAAATTGCTTGGGCCACACAGCTTGGAGGCTACGACGTTTTCAGTTTCGCATGTTTGGTTCCTAATAATCCTGATTGCCCACCGGGGCCTAACATGGATGCTGATTTCGGAGAGGCGCCTATGATGCTAACCATATTTTCAAATGGAAGACTTCACGATGTTGTGGTGGCTGTGCAGAAAAGTGGCTTGCTTTGGCGCTTGATCGCAACACTGGAAATATTGTTTGGTTTAAGGTAAAGTCTTATAACTAGAATGTTCATCTTTTAAGTACTCTTCACATCAAATAAATTAGTATTTTCATTTGGTAACATAAGAAATAAAGTAAATAACTTGCTAATACCTGATTAATTTGCGTGATGTAGAAAGCAGGACCGGGGAGCTTGGAGGGAGGAGGAATATGGGGTGCAGCCACAGATGGACGGCGAGTTTACACTAACATAGTCAATGGAAACAGAGTATCTTTCACACTCGCACCTTCAATTCAAACAAGAACAGCTGGTGGATGGGTGGCAATGGATGCAAACACAGGCCAAATCCTATGGACCACTGCAAACCCTAGCAACGAAACGTCCCCTGGGCCGGTCACCATAGTTAATGGAGTTCTCTTTGCAGGGTCAGTGGCACCTAATGGACCTCTCTATGCCATGGATGCCAGTAATGGAAAAATCTTGTGGACATTTAACACTGGTGCTACTATCTATGGGGGTGCATCAATAAGCTATGGTTGTGTCTTTATTGGCCATGGATATTCGGTTGGTCTAGCTAAGTTGTTCCATCCAACTTGGACCAGTGGGACTTCACTCTTTGCCTTTTGCATTGTGTGAAATTAATAGATATTCATAAATTAATGTATTTTCTCTTTCTGATAATAGTTGTGCTGCTAATAAGTTTCCCTACCTAATGATCATGTTTCAAGTTACACTAGTTGGAATAAAAGCAACAACTTAAAGAAATGGAATATACTAACTTATTTAATTATCAAACATAACATATGTTATAACTTTTTTTAGTTATCAATGTGTCACGATCCAAAATCCAAGATCATGATGGCACCCACCTAGCCCATCGGTATGTAATCCGGTCCCTCAAACACAAATAGAAAATCAAGGCAATACTCAGAAGTAATAAAATAGCGGAAGTAATGTCCTCCCTTGTGAGGTCGCACATTAATTTTGGCATAGATTTGGAGCCGGGCACACTACCCATTTCTTTTCCACCATATCGTATGGATCCACCATAGTTGACGGAAATGAAGGAGAAACTTCAAGATTTGTTAGGCAAGGAATTTATTAGACCGAGAGTCTCCCCTTGGAGCGTTCCGGTGTTGTTTGTGAAGAAGAAGAATAGCACTATGAGAATGTGCATCGACGGTCAACAGTTGAACAAGGTGACTGTTAGAACTGCATACATTAGAGTTTTGAAGTGACAAAGTTAAGTTGCATGGAAAAGGAAATATGTGTAATCTAATATGATTAGGAAAAGGTACGTAAAGAAGTCGCAATAATGAAGGAGTTAGATTTGTTAAAGACTTCCGAGTCCTACAAGGATTACAATGCGTAACGAGTAAGAGTCAATACACTTCCAAGTTCAACTCAGAGAAGGAAGGGTAAGTCAGAGAAGGAAGGGGTTGAGAAGTCTATAAATAGAGAAGGGTTTTCTCCAAGTAGATTTGCGCACTTACAAAAGATAGAAATAAGCATAACGTGATCAAGAGTTGAGAGGGTTCTGATTGAAATCATTGAGGTGTTGCGGAAACAAGACAAAAGGAGTTTATTTTGTTAGTCTTAGATTTGAGTAGTTTTATTAAATTAGTTTGTAGTTGAGTCGATCTTCAAGTTGAGAACTTGACGATTGGGAGAACGCAAGCCTGGGGGTTTGTGTTGTTGAGTCTAGGAATTAGAGTTTATAAATCCTTACGTTACAAAGTTTGTAATCGTGTGTAGTTTGAAGTTGTTGAAGTAATAAACGCAAGTTCAATAATCCTGAGTTATTGTTTATTGTTCCAAGCAACTTTAAACTACTGATTAACAAAGCAACAAGTAATTCGTACGTGTTCCATAAGAGAATTACGGAGGTCATAATTCCAACAATTGGTATCAGAGAATGTTAACTTAAAACAAGAGTCTAACAACTCAAGGAAAGGTCACTATGAATTATGCACCTCCTATCGGATATGGTCAAGGACAACATATCAACAGACCACCTCTACTTAATTGTCAATACTACTCATGGTGGAAGGCAAGGATGGAGGACTTCATTCAAGCTGAAGACTATGAACTATGGGTCAGAGTTACTGATGGCCCTCTTATGCCAACTATCAAGGATAGTGAAGGAAATAATATTCCAAAACCTAAGACTCAATATGGAGAAGCTGATTACAAGATGCTTGGTAAAAATGCTAGAGCTAAATGTATTCTAGTATGTGGACTCGGACCTGACGAGTATAATCGAATCTCTGGATGTACCACAACAAAACAAATATGGGACACCTTGCTGAATGCGCATGAAGGGACCACTCAAGTTTTAAAATTCAGAATTGTGAGACTCTGCTCAGAGTACGAGGCTTTTAAGATGAAAAGTGGAGAATCACTACAAGATATGATCACAAGATTCACCACGGTTGTAAACGAATTAATATCCTTGGGGAAGGAATACACCACTAAGGAACAAGTAGACAAAGTACTCAAAACTTTGCCTAGATCAAGGGAAATAAAAGTCACCGCGATTAGAGAAGCAAAAGATCTGACAAACATGACTTTGGATGAGATGGTAGGAAATTTGAAGACTAACGAGATGAATGTGGACAACAACAAAATGGGTGAAGGAATCAAGGAAAATAATCTTGCACTCAAAGCATCTGAAAGTGATGACTTGGATTTAGATGATGAAGATATTGCATTTATCAGCAGGAACTTTAAGAAATTCTTCAAAAAGGGCATGAACTATGGCAAGAAGACCTCTCCTAGCAAAGAAAAGAGCGCGGAGAAAGGTCAAAACGGCAGCTGCTATAAGTGTGGAAAAACTGATCACCAAATCAAAGATTGTCCTATGTGGGAAGTAGAATGGAGAAAGGAAAGGGCAGAAAAAGAAAAGAAGGAACTGGCGAACAAAAGAAAGGTCAAAGAAAAGGAGAATGAGCAGGCTATGTATGCAGCTTGGGGAACAGGTTCAAACAACTCTGAAGATGAACAGGACGACCTCGCTCTGATGGCTATAGAGGATTCAGAACCTGATTCAGATACTGAAGAAAAGGAGGTAAACATCACTGACCTTAAAGAAAAACTTCAGCTTTTCTCCAAGATAAAATTATCATCCCTAATGCTTACCCTTCTAAACTCCATTCAAGATCTAAACAAAAACAAGGATCAGTTATTGAGTTCCATGTCTAAATTAAAATTTGAATATATTGATCTTGAAAAACTAAATATTGGGTTAAAAGAGAAAAACAAATTCTTACTGGAAAAAACTCAACAGCTTAAGTCCTACAACCTGTCTCTAAAAACTGAGGTTTTAAAATTAAATGTCATTGGTAAAAGTAAGGATAAGATAACTAATCAATCCGAGCATGTCCATGATATTGAACGACTCAAAAACGAGCTGCTGTCAGAGAAAGAAAATTCGAGGAGAATGAATGGTGAGTTATCTAGAATTAAATATGAGCTTGAGCAAGCTAACAAATGGACGAAGTCGTCCATGATTGTGACACATCTAGGAAACAACCTCTAGAAATAAAAGAGTCGGATTAGGCTTCAAGAATCAAACTGAAAATTTGTCTCCCACATTTTGTGGAATCACGGGTCACCCTAAAAACACATGTACTAAATTCAAAATAAATAGAAACAACAATACTCATGAAATATATCAAAGGAATAGGTATGCTCAGAGGAAAGTTAAACTACCCAACTGGTTGAACAGAGATCTAATTCATCCTTTTGATCAAAGCAAAGGACCCAAGTTAATCTGGGTTCCTAAGACTAACCTTTGAATTTTTCCAGGTACAAGTGAGAGGAAGCAAGCAATATTGGTATATGGACAGTGCTTGCTCAAGACATATGACTGGCGATAAAACAAAATTTCTCTCACTTGAAGAAAGGCAAGGTGGAATGGTAGCATTTGGCGGAGGACAAAAGGGACAGATAAAAGGAATTGGTAAAATTGGGAAGTTTGAAGAATACTCAATTGACAATGTCTATCACGTTAAAGGTTTGAAACACAATCTCCTCTGCATATCCCAACTCTGTGATAAAGGAAACAAGGTAATTTTCCACTCTACAAAAGTTGAAGTAATTAGTTTAACAACTGGAAAAACTATTTTCACTGGAAAAAGGCACAATCACGTCTATACATTAGACACCACAAAACTATCTGAAGAAAAACTCATGTGCCTAAGTGTGATGGAAAAAGATTCCCTACTGTGGCATAAACGCCTAGGTCATGCAAGCTACGTACAACTGAATAAATTGATCTCCAAGGACTTAGTAATAGGACTTCCTAATACTAAGTTCAAAGATGATGGAATTTGTGAAGCATGTGCCCGAGGAAAATAGGTAAAAGCATCCCTTAAATCTAAACAATCAATTAGCACAGCTAGATCCTTAGAACTGATACATATGGATCTATGTGGACCCATAGAGTCAAAAGTAGAGGTGGTAAGAGATATATGTCTGTATTAGTTGATGATTATACGAGACACACATGGACTATTTTTCTTGCATCCAAAGAAGATGCCTTTGAATCATTCTGTAGTCTGGTAAGGAAACTTGAGAAAAAATTTGATAAACAATTAGTAGCAATCAAATCAGACCATCAAACTGAATTTGAAAATTCAAAAATTTATCGAATTCTGTTCTTCTAATGGTGTTGAACATAACTTCTCTGCACCTAGGACACCACAACAAAATGGCGTAGTAGAAAGGAAGAATAGGACTCTTCAAGAAATGGCTAGAACTATGATGATTGCTAGTAATATAACAAATAAATTTTGGGTCGAAACTGTAAACACTGCCTGCTATATTATCAATAGATGCATGTCTAGATCTATGTTAAATAAGACACCTTATTAATTACTAAAAGGTAGAAAACCTAACATATCACATTTAAGAGCTTTTGGATGTAAATGTTTTGTTCATAATAACGGAAAAAACTTGTTAGGAAAATTTGATGCCCGAAGTGACGAGGGAATCTTTCTGGGATATTCCTCACAAAGCAAAGCCTACAGGGTATTCAACAAAAGGACAATGTGTGTAGAAGAAAGTGTTCATGTAATTTTTGATGAAAACAATGTTATGTCTCTAACCCAAGCTTGATGGATGATGATGAACCACTGAGAATACATGCTGAAAGTGCACACGAACAACTGCAAGAAACATGTACTGCACACTCGAATGATGTTGACTCATCTCACATATATGATGAAAATACAGGGGAAGAATCAGAAGAAGATCAAAGAAACTCAACTGGGAGTCTTAATGAAGAATCTATTGAATTTAGATTGAAAGGATACAAATATCAAGGATCACATACTATAGGCAACATACTCATTGATCTTAATTCTGGAATCACCACCAGATCAGGACTCAAAAATCACTGTGCATTCAATGCTTTCCTATCCATGATAGAGCCAAAAAGAATTAGTGAAGCTTTGCAAGATGCTGATTGGATTATTTCCATGGAAGAAGAGTTAAATTAATTTGAAAGAAGCAATGTTTGGCATCTAGTACCAAAACCAAGTAATAGAACCATTATTGGTACTAAATGGGTCTTTTGGAACAAGTTAGACGAACGTGGTACCATAACAAGAAATAAAGCAAAGTTAGTAGTTCAAGGATAGGATATAATCAAGAAGAAGGCATAGACTACGATGAAACTTTTGCAACAGTGGCTAGACTAGAAGCAATCAGAATCCTTATAGCTTTTGCTGCCCACATGGAGTTCAAGCTCTATCAAATGGACGTAAAGAGTGCTTTTCTAAATGGATTTCTGAAAGAAGAAGTGTTTGTTAAACAACCACCAAGCTTTGAAAAGGATGACTATCCTGACCATGTTTACAAGCTAGATAAAGCCCTCTATGGGCTAAAACAAGCTCCAAGAGCATGGTATGAAAGATTGTCAAATTTTCTTCTAAGCAATGAATACACAAGAGGTAAAATCGACAACACCTTATTTCTCAGAACCAAAGGAAAAGACTTGCTGATAGTACAGGTATATGTTGATGACATCATATTTGGAGCAACAAATACAGCGCTCACAAAAGAGTTCTCTACCTTAATGAGCAATGAGTTTGAAATGAGCATGATTGGAGAACTAAATTATTTTTTAGGACTTCAAATCAAACAGACCCCGTCAGGAACACTAATTCATCAACAAAAATATGTGAAGGAGTTATTAAGAAGATTCAAGATGGAGGAGGCAAAAGAAATAAATACTCCTATTGCTACTGCTACAAAATTGGATCTAGAAGGAACAGATGTGGAGCCTAACCTGTATAGAGGCATGATAGGATCACTTCTATACCTTACAGCCAACAGACCATATATCGTATTCAGTGTGGGACTATGTGCTAGGTTTCAAGCTAGGCCTAAAGAAACACATCTAAAGGAAGTCAAACGAATTCTAAGGTATTTAAAAGGGACAAATGATCTAGGTCTATGGTATCCAAAAGGAAGCAATTTTGAACTGGTAGGATTCGTTGATGCTGACTATACAGGTTACTTAGTGGATCATAAAAGCACTACAAGTATGGCCCATTTTTTAGGCTCCTACTTAATCTCATGGGCCACCAAGAAACAACACTCTGTAGCTTTATCTACTGCCGAAGCTGAATACATAGCCGCTGCCTCGTGTTGTGCTCAACTTTTCTGGATAAAACATCAACTCAAGGATTTTGGATTATGCATTAAATGTGTGCCAATTTTTTGTGACAATACAAGTGCGATCAACATTACAAAGAATCCTGTCCAACACAAG
The DNA here is from genome assembly GCA_018342035.1 of Solanum appendiculatum. Lineage (NCBI taxonomy): Eukaryota > Viridiplantae > Streptophyta > Magnoliopsida > Solanales > Solanaceae > Solanum > Solanum appendiculatum. Next base: position 161,330 of record JAGDQO010001238.1, on the reverse strand, counting down.
AGAACAAAGCACATTGATGTCAGACACCATTTTCTAAGAGACAATGTAGAAAAGGGAACATTACTATGAATTTTTATACTACTGAAAAACAAATTGCAGACATTTTCACCAAAGCATTGGCAAGAGAACAATTTGAAAGGAACAGGTTGGAACTAGGAATGATTAAGATGACATAAGGAAAAAGAGGGAAAGAAATTGAAGTCAGGACAGCATACACATCATAGTAGTTGCTCAGGTATGTATACTACTCTAGCTCAATAAAATAAATAACAGAAAAATCAACACACACAACTTGATCCCTCCCACGTGCTTGTCAGGCAAATCATCCCTAGTCTACTTACAAATCGCCATTTTTCAAACACCTTCTCTCTAAATCAAATCACACCACTACCAAGGTAAAAACCCCTCAGCTTCTCCATGAAATCAAGAACAGAAATACCTTTTGAATCCCTTCCCCTTTTCACTTCACTCCAAAGCTCCTAAAATATTTTTTGTTGTTCTTCTCTCTAAAATGTATTATACTCACGAATTAGCCCTCATACCTTTCAACAATCCACACCCACACCTGAAGTTCTGTATATCGATGCCCTAGGCGCATCACACTTCGCATGTCCCTTATCATAAGAGGGTGGAACTCAGGGGGAACTGATTGTCCAAGAAATCGATGAAATCAAGACTGCTGAGGTATTGCCTTCTAGTAAGGGAGACCGAACGGGATATTTTGATGATTCATATGATGCTACGAGTGAGGGGGAACCACATCTATCTTCCAAGAATCAAGTTCAGGCATAAAATGCTGATGCTTATGAAAACATACCGATCGGCCATCTGGTATCCCAACGCCTACGATCTCGTCTAAGGAAAGCCTTTGGTAAATCGGTTAAAATTCCAATTGACGAACCAGTGAATTAACCACAATCTACACCATCTACTGCAGTCCCTGTTCGCTTCACAAGGTCTGTAAAAAGGGCTTTGGAAGAGGGTCTCATGGCTATGGCTGCTAAGAGGCCACGTTCCTCTAGAGGTAAGTTCTCTCCTCCGATTGATCCCATACACATTACTGATGATTCATCTAGTTCTGAGAAACCTAGAAATGGAAACCGTAAGGTGTCTTTTTTCAGACTAAGGAAACATGACGGGGGTCGTATTTCTAAGAAACAATCTAAAGGTAGGGGGTTAGTTGATGAATCTTCTGAAAGCACTGGGGTGAGAACAAAATAATCTCTTCTGAAACGTTAGGAGATGATGGGTCTGAAAGTAAAGCAAGTCAAGAAAACTTAGGGAATGAGGATGTTCCAGAAAATATTGATGATAACCTAGACGCCCGTACACGCAGAATATTGAATTTTACTCAGTGGAGTATGGTCAAGGGTCGTGTGGTTACTGGGTTTGGTGGGGCTGAAATGGGTGAATTAATGGCAATATTACATGCACATGGGTGGTCTGATTTACTTCTTCAAGGTAATAGAAGGAGAAAGATGGGGCGAGATGAAACGATACAATTCTACATAAATGCCATCGGGTCCACTTCCTCGATCTCCAGTACTGTTAGGGGGAAGCCTATTACTCTCACTGCTGATATTGTTACAAGGATATTGGGAATCCAAAACTCGGGTTGGTGTCATTATGTGAAAAAGGACTTGCCTCCTTTGGCTGGCTTGCCTATTGCTCTTGAGATTTGCCGAAAATTTGCCAATGACCCTGCCCTGGCGGAATGCACTCGCATTGATAAGGGTGCCATGCTTCCTTTACATAAACTCTTATTTGATGTGGTGCATAAAGTAATGCCGCCAAGGAAGCAAAAGAGAACTGAGGCCAACTACTTGGACCTCACTCTCATGGAGCTTTTACTCTCTAGACTCCCTATTAACTTACATAGGTTGATGCTTCATCACATGCATCGAATTTGTGTGGAAGACAAAATCAAGCACTCTCTTGGATATGGTTTTTGGTTGGGTGACATTTTTGAGTTTTTTGAGATCCCTGTTCTAGCATGGCAAGAGCAGACTACCAAAGATGCCTTAGGTACTGTAAATCAAGCCACTGTACCTGCTCCTCAGAGGGGGGGCAAATGCTCCTGTCTAGCGTCTCAGAGCCATGCTGATTGAGAAGGATGAAGAAATAGCTGCTCTTCGATTGCCTTATTTTGTTGCCTTGGATCAGTTGCACGTCTCCTATGGTCTTGAGCATGATCAGTTAATTGAGGAAATTGGCCACTTGATGGCTACACTGGTTAAATCTCAAGAAGCCTTGGAAGTTGAGAAAATTACGAATTCTGCTAACTTAAAGGGGCTCTTTGAGTTGCTTAAGGCTAATCCTCCTTCTACCTCAGATCCTTCTCTGTCCTCCTCCAAGCTATCTTAGATTTCTAGGTTGTCTTGTTTTGTGTGGATTGCTTTCTAGTTTTTTTTGTTGGTTTAGCTGTGGTGTACCTATTTAACTTCTTAACTATGATGTGGTTTTACTGGTTTGCTTTGATTTTGCCTCTTAACTGTGGTTGCCTAACGTTTTTATCATTATCTACGTGATGTTAAGTGTTTCTCTTTCAGCTTTTTACTGATGCCAAAAAGGGGAATATTGATTTATTAATTTCGTTGAATATTGCTCTCATATTCCATGCAAATGAAGGTAGTGTTTGTCCTCATCAAAAAGGGGGAATTTGTTAGAACTGCATACATTAGAGTTTTGAAGTGACAAAGTTAAGTTGCATGGAAAAGGTAATATGGGTAATATAATATGATTAGGAAAAGGTACATAAAGAAGTCACAATAATGAAGAAGTCAGGTTTGTTAAAGACTTCTGAGTCCTACAAGGATTACAATGCTTAACGAGTAAGAGTCAATACACTTATAAGTTCAAGTCAGAGAAGGAAGGGCAAGTCAAAGAAGGAAGGGGTTGAGAAGTGTATAAATAGAGAAGGGTTTTCTCCAGGTAGACTTGCGCACTTACAAAAGATAGAAACAAGCAGAATGTGATCAAGAGTTTAGAGAGTTCTGATTGAAATCATTGAGGTGCTGCGGAAACAAGACATAAGGAGTTTATTTTGTTAGTCTTAGATTTGAGTAGTTTTATTAAATTAGTTTGTAGTTGAGTCGATCTTCAAGTTGAGAACTTGACGATTGGGAGAACTCAAGCCTGGGGGTTTGTGTTGTTGAGTCTAGGAATTAGAGTTTATAATTTCTTAGGTTGCAAAGTTTGTAATTGTGTGTAGTTTGAAGTTGTTGAAGTAATAAACGCAAGTTCAATAATCCTGAGTTATTGTTTATTGTTCCAAGCAACTTTAAACTACTGATTAACAAAGCAACAAGTAATTCGTACGTGTTCCATAGGAGAATTACGGAGGTCATAATTCTAACAGTGACCATCAAAAACAAAATGTGTATACCATGTATTGATAATTTTTATTAGCTTCAATGTGTTTCTTTTGTTTTAAAAGATTGATTTGCGGTCGAATTATCATCAATTGAAGATTAGGGTTGAGAATGTCCCTAAGACAACTTTCAAGACATGTTATGGTCCTTATGCCTTTTTGGTCATGGCCTTTGGGTTGACAAATACACTAACAATATTTATGAAGTTGATGATTGATGTATTAAGACACTCTCTGGATTCCTTCGTCATTGTGTTTATTTCTGACATTCTGATTAATTCTCGTAGCAAGGTGGATCATGAGAGGCATTTGAGGGTTGCACTTTAGATTTTGTAGGATGAGAAGTTATATGCCAAGTTCTTAAAGTGCAAGTTTTGGTTGATTTATGTGGCATTCTTGGGTCATGCGGTGACTAAGGTGTTATTATTGTAGATCCTAAGAAGATTGAGACAGTTAGATATTAGGCTAGGCTCACTTTAGCTACTGAAATTAGGAGTTTTATATGTCTAGAAGGCTACTACCGACTATTTGTGGGAGGTTTCTCTTCTATTGCATCTCCATTAACAAAGTTGACTCAAATAATACTGCTATTCAGTGGTCTAATGATTGTGAGGTCAGCTTCCTTATTGGCTACAACTCATATTTTGACCTTACATGTGGAAGGTAAAGGCTTTACAAACGATTGTAATGCTTTTTAAATTGGTTTTGGGTGTGTATTGATGCAACAAGGCAAGGTGGATAGCTTATGCTTCGATGCAACTAAAGGATCATGAGAAGAAAAGTGTTGGCTTATATGAATCCACCACGAGTCAAGAGACCAGGTCCTTTAACTATATTAACAGAGATAAGAACAGTAAAGCTTAAAGTAAAGAACAAGGATGTTTACGTGAAAACATCCTTGCTCAAGGGAGGAGAAAACCATGACCTTGTCATACATGATTTCTCAAAACTTCACTAAACTTCAAGAAACTTGTGAATACAGACTCCGATAATCACAAAGGTTTAAACTCTTAACTCTACACCTTGTAATACTTCTATTACAAGACACAAAGCAAGAGATCCAGGATCGGCCCATTTATCTATGGGCCTGTTGGGCTTGGTTATAAAAATTAAAAAATTGTGCACTAGCCGAGACTCAAACCCAGGTATATACCGTGGCAGGGTACTATTCTACCACTAGACCACTGGTGCTAGTTATTGTATTCCTCAGTTAATTGAAATATGAAATAGTAAATTATTAACTTAATTAACAATTATTAGTGTGTATCCTTTCATGTTTTATAGTATCATATAAGCTTTTCTAACTAATTATGGTAATTTGCTTCTTTAAGTGATTGTAGATCAAAAGAAGTTAATTCATCGTAACTCTAGCGATGATCTATGTTCATTTATAACATATGAATAGATCTTACAATCTTTGATCACAAGACACTAAACTTAAATGAAAACTAAAGACTACTGTAGATCCCTCGATCAGGTCCCTTTCTGCTTATGAGAATAATGTTTTCTTGAGAGAAATAGAGCATTTGCTTTGAATATTCTTGATTGCAAAAAGTAGGTTCTTTCTTGTCAAAATGTCCAATATAAGATGGACAAAACCAACCCAGTAAAATGTCATTGATTGAGAGCTTTGCGCCTAAGTTGTCATTCACACCTACCAGCTACACTCCATTAACTTATCTCGAATGATTCCCACTCGAGGGATCAGGTCCCTCTACCAAATCTTATAGGGTGTTAATTCATCAAAATATTAGAATATAATAACAAGACATCTCATTTATGGAGGTTTATGTAGAAGGAGTTGGATACTCGGGTTGAGCTTCGTACAACATTTCACTTACAAATTGATGGTCAATCTGAGTGGACCATTCAGGTTCTTGAGGATATGCTATGGACATGTGTGATCAACTTTGGGGTTCATTGTGACCAACTCTTACCATTGACAGCGTTTGCATATAATAATAGTTACCATTCTAATATTCAGATAGCTCAATTTAAGCCTCTATAAGGTAGGAAATTTATATTTCTGGTCGAATTTTTCGATGTCAGGCCATGAGATACCAATGTTTTAAGAGATTCTATGGATAAGGTGATTTGATTAAGGAGCGGCTTCTCACATCTCAGCGTAGATAGAATAATTACGCGGATCGAAAGGTTTCAGATTTGAAGTTCTTGGTTAGAGAGAACGTATGGCTAAAGGTATCAACTACAAAAGGTGGTATGAAATTTGGGAAGAAAGGAAGCTCATCCCGAGGTTCGTTGGACTATTTGAGGTGTTATAGTGTATTGGCAAGGTTGCCTATGAGTTGTCTTTACCTCCAAGTTTATCAAGTGTTCCATGTTTCGATGCTAAAGAAATAACATTTTGATGGTTCTCATGCGATTCAATGTTGTTGGATCAAAAGTTGGCCTTTGAGGAGTATCATATAGCTACTTTGGATAGGTAGATTCAGAAGTTGAGATCCAAGGAGATTGCTTTTACGAAGGTGCAGTGGAGGCATCATCTGGTGGAAGAAGTCACCTTGTAGACTGAGTTTGACATGCAAATCAAATATCCCTAGTTTTTTGCTATTCAAGTATTTTTTTATCATTATGTTCAAGGATGATCATACGTTTTACTAATGTATGATGTAACGACCCTCATGGTTGCTTGATGTTGTCTTCCTCTTTTCCCCTGTTTGACACTTCCCATAACTTCCATTACTTGTTTATGACTTGCGAGGTGAGTGGTATGATTCTTAAGGTGTCGGATGTGTTTTGGGGAAGATTTCAGTTTTGGAGCCTTGGAATTTGGAAAGTTTGACCTTAGTCAATATTTTGGGTTGAAGGTGTCATATTTAAGTCTTGATGATTCTACAAGGTCCGAATGGTGATTTATGGCTTGGTTGGTTGGTTTACATATATCACGATGCACTTGAGAGTGATTTGGACCTTAAGTTGATTTCTAACATTTGGAAAGTTTTGAGTGAATGCAGTAAATGGAAGACTCATAAGGCAATAAAACCTTACAAGGCTTACTAGGTTGCCCCCAACAGAGAGATATCTGAATGTGACAATGTCAAGATGATGAGATGTGCTAGTCCACCATGTACTGAGGGACCAGGTTGATAATGAGTCAAGAAATAGTACAGAAATACTAAACAGTAAAATAAGAACAACAAGGAGTTTTACGTGGAAACCTCCTTGCTCAAGGGAGAAAAACCACGATTTGTCACACATGATTTCCTACTCTTTTCACTATTTTCAAGCAACAAGTGAATATAGATTACAAATGCTCATGTACTGATTAAACTCTTAATCCTACCATCCGTAATAACTCTATTACAGAATGAGCCAGAGCAATATCTCTATTGCCCACTAAACCAACTAACTCTAGTTGATATAGACTTTAACCACCACTAGCAATGTCAAATACAATGAAGAGAACATGATTCATTTCTTTATATTCTAGAAACTTGTCGTATATAATAGATCACACACAAGTGATACAAAAACTTCAAAGGTGCAGTTGATAGCTCTATCATGTCCCTCTGAGGTTCTTGAAAGACTTGTGTTCTCAAAAGATAGGATTCAACTTTTTGTGATGAATGCTTGAATGTCTTGACTAGGTTATTTCATATCAAGTGAGGATATATTATCCTTCGGACAAAACAACCTAGCGTTCTCTGATTGGTGGAGTACACTGATCTTGTTTCCTGTGCTCACCAACTCGTCAAAAGACACAACTTTACAGTTGTTTACTAGTTAAGCCATAATGAAGACATTCAACTCTGGGACCTGGTCCCAGCGTTTGTTAAGATCATCAAAAACTGGTGTTGCAACATTTCCCCCTTTTTGATGATGACAAACAAACACATATTCAAGCACTCATTGTTTTCCCCCGTCACAATTCACTTCCCCTTGTCACCATTCCATTCCATTCCCCATGTTTCTCAACACACATTACTCCCATTCTATTCCCCCTGTTTTTCAACGCAGAGTACAAGTAACTTTCCCCTTTTGACATCATAAAAAAGTAATAGCAGTAAACATATGCAATCATGTTAGGCAAATGCATAAAGAATTCAGAGCCAGACGGAAACACAGAACATGAGCAAGCAGGCAAATAGGGAAGAAAACGCATAATAGGAACAGGGCATGTTAATTAAAATAGGTTAAGCATCAAGCCAAACTATCTGTTGAGAGAATTACAAAACAAGGACCACAATGCCACTAGAAGACAAAAGATTAGAGAAGTAACAGATGGAGAACAGTTTAGGACGGAAGGAGTGAGTAGTAAAAGACTGTAGGAGGATATTCATTTGGTTGTTTTTCTCAGTGTAAGCCTGCAACAGTTTCTTCGTAAGAGACTTCACTTCCTCGTTTAATGAAGCATTAGACTCTAGCAGCTTGGCATTTGTGCTCTTAGATTGTCCATTTCACCTTGCACATCAGCACTAGGACTAGGTCCCTGAGACCTTTCCTTTTGGAGCATAGCCTTAAGTCAAGTAATCTTCAACTCCTTTTGTGCAAAAATACTGGTGAAATCTTCTATCTCTCGTTTCAGTAGCTTTTGCTTCTCCAGAAGTTCTGAGACCTAAAACTTGACTTTGACCTTTCCTCCCATACATTCACACTCAATGAGTGTAGACATGGAGAAGGCCTGCTTGATAGTCCCTGCGACCCCTTACCAAGAGGCACGACGAAATGATTGAACACTCTGTTCAGCAAATACCCATAGGCAATTCCATGTTTCCCATTTTTGACAGTCATAATCCAGTGCATGTGCTCCAACATGATGCTTGGAAGGTTAATGGCTTCATAAGTGTCAAGCATTTCCATGAGAAACAAGTTTGCTGATGATGAAACTGCTTTTTTTTCAATGTGAGGTAATATTACTTTATTGACAAATTCAAAGTACAATTGATGTTCCCCTTCAGATACTTCTTGGGAACCCCAGAACACATGAGATCTCCAAATTTTGTTTCTCGTTATACATATCTATTTGACGGTTTGTGACCCTCTATCAACCTGATCCCCTTACAGGCACATCTAGAATAATGCCCAGATTCTCCTCACTTAAGTGTATATCTACTTCACAAACATTTGTGTTAATACTCCCATCTTGCAGCAGTTCCATCTGATAGTAGAACTCACGAACCTCTAGCTTATGTAAGTAAAGCATAGGCCATTCAAACAAATGTTCCCACTCTTGCAATGCCACACAGCCTACGAAATAGCACATACCTGGTTTGTGTAGTATCTCCCTCAACTTCTTTTCGTCTCTTTGCGACTACTCTTACAATGTCCTCAGATTCAGTACCACTCGTGTTGAGCTCCTGTGAGACAACAATGGGGTTTATTGTTGGACCATCCCTAACTTCAGAGAAAGTAGTTTTCCTTTTCTTCCTGTTGCGAATGGTTTGTGCTCTGTTTGCCACCATGGCATCTCCCATCAGTTATTGTTAAGAACCACGTGTAGCATAATTTCTAACCCCTTTGATGGAAGAAGATTCAACCAGTTTTCCTTTTCCCTTGTCGTCCCACTTGCTTGGTTCTAAATTAGGAATTTCAGATGCTTGTCGATCTTTGTCACTGTCAGAGTGATCTACAACAGTGATTTTTTCAGGCGCATTTGCTCCTCGCCTTCCTATCCTTTTCCAAGAAAGAGGACGAAGTCTTTGTCCTCGATCACGTCCTCTTAAGTAAAATCGATGTGTGCCCCAATCTCAAGAGTTTGATCAAATATGGGCTCAGACCTGCTGGGGACCTGATCCGGAGATTTGCGCTCAACTTCAGAAAAAGGTGGATGTATATTGTCTTTCAAATTTGTCAAACTATGTATAACCCATTCATCACCGGCTGCCAGAATATTTGATTCCGTCCCTTTCCCTTCGGGCAAGTCCCCATCGAACAATTTTTCAGACATAGTGAAAGATATAGAGCCTAGTTGAGAAGTGACATCTAGGTCGGAAGGATTCTCATTTACAGAAGGTTTAACGATTGATTGTGCTTATATATGATTTGAGGTATTTTGAGAGGAGAGAACGAGAGTGGGCGAACATAAAGGAGCCTCATTTTGGGAAAGGCACATAGAAAAGGGTTCTATTGCATGAGAGACAAGTACTTTAGTCTGAGGAGTTTCAGACTCACCAGTTTCACCAACACCACATATAGGAGTGGAGGGAGAAGGATCTTTAGAAAGATTTAGAGGAGAAAACTGGAAAGAACTAGGAGTTTTGACTTTAGAGGAAACAAGATCTTTTGGGTTAGTTTCGACATGTATATGGGTAGGGGATAGAAATAGATGAAGAATAATTTTTCTCTAAAGGAAAGGATTAATTTGAAGAGGGATACTGTAGAGAATCCTTTTAATACTTGAATCTGGTCCCTAAACAGAAGCGACCCTTGGATTTGAAGTGAAAAGATGTTTCCTTTAGAGAGGAGAGAGAAAGGGGGTAACACTTGGCAAGTGATCATTTGCAGTAATGACTCAACATAGTAAGGTGATACTAACCTCTGAGCAAGAATCTGATCCCTCTCTTCAAAATGGATTTTTGATTTGCCCTGATTAGTATGACTTATTCTTCCCTTCAGCCAGAATGACATGAGTTTGTACCTACAATAAGGTACTTTTGTGAATTCATACACAATTTACAAAACAAAAGGCATAGATACCTGCTCCCTGATCATAGTCAATGAGAGGGTCACTCATATTGATGTTGAGAAATCAGTTTAATTTGAGCATCCCCAGCTTCAACCTATTCTGGTTGAATTGTTCTCTGCCCAAGGCTTTAGTGAAGATGTCAGCTATTTGATTCTCTGTCTTGCAGAACTTCATGATGACATTTCCTTTCTCAACATTATCCCTCAAGAAGTGATGTCTCACATCGATGTGCTTGGTTCATTTATGTTGAACCAGATTCCTGGACATGTTTAACGCACTAGTGTTGTCGCACATGAGAGGAATTGTATCTGAGAGTAGACCAAAGTCTTCAAGTTGTTGTTTGATCCACAGAAGTTGAGCACAACATGACGCTGTTGCAACATACTGAGCTTCAACCATGGACAATGCTAATGAGTTTTGCTTTTTAGTTCCCCATATGATCAATGATGACCTAAGAAAGTGTGCCATTCCAGAAGTGCTTTTTTCTATCAACCAGGTACCCTGCATAGTCTGCATCGGCCTAGCCTACCAGATCAAAAGAGTCTCCTAAAGGATAGAATAGGACCAGGTCCTGAGTTCCCTTCAGATATCTTAAGATACACTTAGTTGCCTTCAAATGAGATTCCTTAGGCGATGCCTGAAATCTTGCACACATGCCCACACTGAACACAATGTCCGGTCTGCTTGCAATTAGGTAAAGGAGAGATCCAATGATTCCCCTATACATAGTTTGATTTACTTCAATCCCCGCTTCATCAATGTCATGTTTGGAGCTTGTACCCATGTGGGTATCAATTATCTTGGCCTCTAGCATGTTAAATTTCTTAAGTAGCTCCTTGATATACTTCTCTTGACAAATAGAAGTACCATGAACGGATTGTTTAATTTGCAGTCCTAGGAAGAAAGTAAGTTCTCCCATCATGCTCATTTCAAACTCACTCCCCATCAATGCAGCCAAGTCCTTGTACAAAGATTTTGAAATGGGTCCAAAAATTATGTCATCAACATACACTTGCACAATGAGAAGTTCCTTCCCTCTTGATTTTAGGAACAAGGTGTTATTAATTTTTCCTCTTTTGAACCCGTTTTCAGGGAGGAACTTTGATAATCTATCATACCATGATCGTGGGGCCTACTTTAGCCCATATAAAGCTTTGTACAACTTCAACACATGATTCGGTAGATTAATATCTTCAAACCCTGGAGGCTGCTTGACATATACTTCCTCTTTCAAGTACCCATTTAGAAAGGCACTATTGACATCCATTTGAAACAATTTGAACTCCATATATGAGGCAAAAGCAATTAGAATCCTAATAGATTCCATTCTGGCCACTGGAGCAAAGGTTTCATCGTAGTCAATTCCTTCCTCCTGATTATACCCCTTTACCAATCTTGACTTTTTTTCTTGTGATGATTCCATGTTTATTGAGTATGTTTTTTTACACCCACATGTTCCCTATTATAGTTATGTCCATTGGTCTAGGAACCAGATGTCAGACATGGCTTCTTTCAAACTGATGGAGTTCCTAGAGCTTCTTTCACATTTTTGGGTTCAACAGTGGAGATGAAAGCTGAAAAAGCAATGAGATTGCTTCTCTGTGATCTGGTATGCATTCCAGAATCCAATGGGAAACAAGGTGGTCCATAGGGTGAGATAACTGATGTTTCCAGCCTGACTTCTTTAAAGTTTCAGATCCTGATTCAACAGCTGGTTCATTATCTTCAGAGTTTTCTACTACAGCTTCATCTTTGTCGGTTGCATCTGAAGAGTTTAGCTGGCCTGGTCCCTCTTCTGAATCTTCACCATTAGAAGCTTCATGATGAGTGTTTTCTTAAAGTAGACTATCTCTCTGGATTTGAAGTAGCTCTTCAATTCCAGCTTCATCTTTGTCGTTTAGATTGCTCATCCCTTTAAATTCATCAAAAATGACATGGACACATTCTTCGATGCATAGATTTTTTTTGTTATAAACTCGGTATGCCTTGTTGGTTGAAGAGTACCCTACAAAGACCCCACATCACTTTTAGGATTAAACTTTCCAAGGTCATCTTTACTATTGTTAAGAACAAAATATTTGCAGCCAAATGCCTTAAGATAACTGAGCTTGGGCTTTCTTTTGTTCAGTAGTTCGTAGGGTGTCTTCTTGAGAACAGATCTGATAAGACATCTATTAGTTACATAGCAAGTTGTGTTAACTGCCTCTGCCCAGAAGTTCTTTGCAAGATTAGAATCAATTAGCATAGTCCTTGCGATGTCCACCATAGTTATGTTCTTCCTCTCAACTACCCCATTTTGCTGAGGGGTTCTAGAAGCCGAGAAGTTGTGGTTGTTTCCATGTTCAGTGCAAAACCCTTTAATTTGAGCATTTTCAAATTCAGTACTGTGGTTCGACCTGATCCCAGCAATTTTGCAGTCCATCTTTGTTTGAACCCTTTTCGCGAAAATGATCAAAACTCCAGTTGTTTCGTCTTTGCTTCTCAGAAACATGGTCCAACTGAACCTTGATAATCATCAACTATCACAAGTATGTACTTCTTTCCACCTCTACTCTGAATTCTTACGGGACCACACAAATCCATATGAAGAAGTTCCAATGGCCTGGTTGTGCTTACACCTTTCTTCTGTTTAAAAGAGGATTTGGTTTGTTTCCCTATGACACATGCATCACAAATCTTGTTATCAACAAATTTCAGTTTAGGTTGACCGTGAACTAGGTCCCTGACACAAGTTTGTTCAGAAGTGAGGCACTTATATGTCCAAGCCTTTTATGCCATAGATCAGCATTGTTACTTTGAGCACTGAGACACATAAGATTATCTCCCCGTATCGAGTCCAAGTCAGCTACATACATGTTCTTGAGCCTTTTTGCCGTCAATATCACCTCCTGAAAAGTTAGATTGGTGACAATACATTTTTTAGACAAGAATAAAACCTCATTTCTTTTGTCACAGATCTGAGATACACTGAGCAGATTATACTTCAACCCATTTACATAGTATACATCATCTATAGAATGCCCCACAGACCTCCCAATTTTCCCAATACCAAGAATGTAACATTTCTTGCCATTACCAAACGACACACCATCACCTTGGTGTGCCTTAAGATAGAGGAAGTGGTGCGTTTCTCCAGTCATATGCTTAGAACATCCTCTATACATAAACCAGCATTGACCGCTTCCTTTCTTCTGCAAATGAAGAATCACTTGTTAGATTTAGGAACCCACTAGAGATGGAGTTCCCAAAAACTATACAATGGCTTGATAAGAGACTTCATGATCCATTGAGGCAGTTTTTTCTGATTTAACTTGCCACTAGGACCAGGTTCTTTTATCCCTCTTCCTTTTAGTTTAGAAAACTTTTTCAAGTTTTCATTCACTTTCTTTAAGGATTGACAGTCTTTTTTGAGATGATCATTTCTACTAAAGTGAGTACACAACAAATTATCAAAGACAGACATATACTTGCTGTTAGGATGATAAGGTGGATCTATCTTCCGACATCCTAGACCATTGTTGTATTTCTAATTAGTCAAGTTTGCCAGAATCTTTGAAGAGTTAGTCCATTTCAAAGATTTATTTAATTCATCCTTAGCTCTACTAAGGTCTATTTCTAACTGAGTGTTTCTTTCTAGAGCAGTAGCTAGTTTTAACTTAGAATTTTTTAAGCTCTCTTCCAGTTCCAACTCAAAACTACTAATCTCCTTCTTTCCATTTCGAGTAGTTTCAGATTTTTTCTTGAGTTGCAAATTTTCAGCCTACAAAGCCATTATTCGATCATCTATTTTAGACATTTGAGATATAAAGGCTGTCTTTTCATCTTGCAGAAATCAAGATTCTCATTCAAGGTATTATTTTCAAAAGTTAATTCATCTATAGAATCAATCAGAACAACAGAGATCTTTCTTAACCTTTTGTTGGAGCAAGTATTTATGTTACTTTTAAGGTCAAAAAGGGTTACCTCTTCCTTGATGTCTTCATCATCTGTTTTTGCCATTAACGAGAAAAGAGACTAAAAAATGTCTTCATCATCTTTGACCACCATCATGGAAGTGTCTTCAGGATGTTCTGATTCCTCAGAGTGACTGGAGGAATTTTCCCATACTGCAAGGGCTTTCTTTACCACCTGGTTAGCAATTGCTTTCCTTCTGACATTGTCAGGGACCTGCTCCCTGCGATTTTTCTCTATCACCTCCAACCTTGGTGTACTCTTTGAACACCACCTTGTGCATTGGACAATCTCTCATGAAGTGTCCTGGCTTTCCGCACTTGTGAGATAGATCATTTGCATTTGCTGATCTACTGGAGTTTCCCTTCGTAAAAAACCCTCCATGCTTTTTGACTATTTTGTGAAATCTTTTAGTCAGATAAGCCATCTCCTCGTCATCTTCAGACAGGTCACTTGGTGATGCTTTCAGAGCCAAGGACTTGTCTTTCCTACCGTCCCTTTTGGTACTATCATGTTGCTTGTTCAGTTCATATGTTCAAAGATTTCCAATCAGTTCGTCCATGGTAAGGGTCTTCAGGTCCCTAGCTTCAGTGATTGCATTGACTTTTCTTTCCCATGATTTGGGAAGGACTCGAAGAATCTTTCGAACCTGCTTTCTTGGATGAATAGGTTCACCAAGACATCAAAGCTCAATGGTGATGGAAGTGAATCTCGTGTGCATCTCAAGAATGGTCTCTCCTTCTTTCATGTTGAAGTTTTCATATTGAGTAGTGAGCATGTCCACTTTTGATTCCTTCACCTGGATGGTTCCTTCATGGGCTGTTTTCAGACAATCCCAGATCTCTTTGGCCATTTCACATGTTGAGATTATGTTGTACTCATCAGCACCAATTTCGCAAACCAGAAGCTTCTTGGCCTTATAGTTCTTTTTGATTTTCTTCCTGTCAGCTTCATCATATTCTCTTCTGGTTTTAGGAACCATTCGAGTTAGCTCTCCTTCTTTGGCATCCTTAGTGGGAACATAAGGCCCATCGAGACTGATGTCCCACAGTTCACTATCTTCTGTCATATATAGTCATGCATTCTAATCTTCCACCACCCATAGTATTGTCTGTTAAAACGAGGGGGGCGTGTGGTAGAATGTCCTTCTTCTAAGCTTGGTGGGGCAGCCATCTTTGCAGAATGCTTTCTTGATGTTAATCAGATAGAAAGTTCTGCTCTGATACCAATTGATGAGATGTGCTAGTCCACCATGTACTGAGGGACCGGGTTGATAACGAGTCAAGAAACAGTAGAGAAATGCTAAACAGTAAAATAAGAACAACAAGGAGTTTTACATGGAAACCTCCTTGCTCGAGGGAGAAAAATCACGACTTGTCACACAGGATTTCCAACTGTTTTCACTATTTTCAAGTAACAAGTGATTACAGATTACATGTGCTCATGTACGGATTAAACTCTTAATCCTACCATCCGTAATAACTCTATTACAGAATGAGTCAAAGCAATATCTCTATTGCCCACTAAACCAACTTACTCTAGTTGATCTAGACTTTAACTACCACTAGCCCAATTAACTCTAACTAAGCTCAAATGTCAAATACAATGAAGAGAACATGATTCGTTTCTTTATATTCTAGAAACTTGTCATATACAATAGATCGCACACAAGTGATACAAAAACTTCAAAGGTGCGGATGATAGCTCTATCAGGTCCCTTTGAGGTTCTTGAAAGACTTGTGTTCTCAAAAGACAGGATTCAAGCTTTTTGTGATGAGTGCTTGAATGTCTTGACTAGGTTATTTCATATCAAGTGAGGATATATTATCCTTTGGACAAATCAACCTAGCGTTCTCTGATTAGTGGAGTACACTGATCTCATTTCCTGAAGAGACATCTTTACAGCTATTTACCAGTTAGGCCATAACGAAGAAATTCAACTCTGGGACCAGATCCCAGCATTTGTTAAGATCATCAAAACACTGGTGTTGCAACACAAGTGCAACACCAGTTGTGGCTAATGATCTTTTACTTGTGGGGATTTATGGACCTGCTGTTGTGATTGCAGTGAGGAGATTAACATGAGCACTTGTTTTGTCCACTCTGCTAGATCCCAAGCCTCTTGGCTCTTATCAAACAATCAGGAACAGTTCACTTGGGGTTAGCTATTTCACTTTTCATTGTTTGCTTAATGAATTGTTTTCAAGAAAGCATAAATTATTACTCCCTCTGTCCTAATTTATGTAATGATGTTCAACTGGGCTCGGAATTTAATCTTGATGTTCAAATTCCTAGGTCCGCCACAACATAAAGAACAAATTTTACTAGTAGGGGAAAAAAACTTAAACATCTTAGGCCTAATAAAGTCATTAATCAACCATTATAAATTGAGGACACTAAGCTTGTTCACAGTGAATATATATTATGTGGGAGTATCATCACTGGAGGAACTACTACCATCTGCAGAATGCTGCACATTTAGAAGCAGCCTAGTAAAACTAAATGTTAGAACTGGTCCAACTGTATGGCAGACATATACACTTCCAGACAATGGTGGAAGTCTAGGCGGTTATCCCAGGGCAGCAATATGGGGAAGCAGCCCTGCTATTGACATGGCCAGAGGATTCATCTACGTAATAACTGGAAATCTTTACTTAGCTCCACCAGAGGTGCTGAGATGTCAAGCAAAACAGAACAATCGAACAACGCCACCAGCTGTTCCTGATCAGTGTTTTTGTGAATATGTTCATTTTAATTCAATTCTTGCATTGGATGTGGATTCTGGAGAAATTGCTTGGGCCACATCAATCTATATTTTAGTGTAGTATATATATAGGTAAACATATTTACAGACAGAAGATAGATGTTGCTTTTGTGAGAGGAAGAATAAACACTAAATAACCATGGATAAGCATTTTGGCTTATGGCTATTTAACTTGTGTACACTGACAACAATACATAGCTGTTTTACTCCAGCAGTTGTTAAGCAGGGGCGGAACTAGGTTGTGGCTAGGGGTTCAATTGTTGAAAATTATACTCTCTATGGGATAAAAACGAATTATTTTTGTTATATCAAATAATATGTTGGATCCCCTTGATATTAAGGTAGATTCTAGTATAGTGGCAAAGAAGGTTCGAGAATTGCAGCTTTAACTCATAAAGTTCAAATCTTAGATGTGAAGTTTTAGTCCTCTTTTTAATCCCCTCATGGATACTCGTAACATACAACAACATATAGAATCTATATTAAACTTAATTTGGTAACACAAAAATAAAGTAACTAACCTGCTATAACAAATTAATTCGCGTGATATAGAAAGCAGGACCAGGGAGATTTGAGGGAGGAGTCCGGGGTGCAGCCACGGATGGGAAGTGAGCTTACACAAACATAGTTAATGCAGATAAGAGTTCCATTCACCCTGGAACCTTCAACTCAAACAACAACAGCTAGTGGATGGGGGGCATGGGATGCAAACACAGGCCAAATCCTATGGACCACTGCAAACCCGAACAACGACACATCCCACGGGACGGTCACCATAGTCAATGGGATTCTTTTTGCAGGATCTGTGGCTCCTAATGGACCTATCTATGTCATGGATGCCAGTACTGGGAAAATCTTGTGGTCATTCAACACTGATGCTACTATCTATGGTGGTGCATCAATTAGCTATGGTTGTGTTTATGTTTGTAATGGATATTCAATTGGTCTAGCTAAGTTCCATCCAACTTGAACCAGTGGTACTTCACTCTTTGCCTTTTGCATTGGGTGAAAATAGATGGATACAATATATTGATGTACTTTCACTTTCTGATAAGAGTTGTAATATTAATAAGTTACATACCTAAAGATCATGTTGCTAACACACTAAACTATCAACATAACACATGCCAACTCATTCAACAATCAAGGCAGCATTTTTTGGAACAAACGACACCACCAAGAGGTGGTTGAATTTTATTAAAGTAAGAGCAAAGTACAAACTCGAGGGCGAGCTATGCTGATACCCTTGTAGATCAAACTAGGTATGAAATGGTAAATCCTAAATTCTCTTTATTATAGCTTTCTAGTTCCAATCTTTGATATTATAACCATTCAAAACAAGAACTTCCTATATAGAAAAAGTTTTATGGAACCTTAACCTTCATGCTAGCTAGGAAGACAGAACACTCTTGGATGAGCCGGAGAAACAAAAAAAAGGAACTCTAAGAAACTAGCAAGCGATAGTGCTGCATGATTGACATAAAATGATCATCTTGTACATGTTAAACTGATAAAAGAGACTATTTCTTGGATCTTATGCTAAAACCTGGTGCTGATTCTGTTTACTGCATCTTCTACTGGCATGTATCCTGCTTATTCACCAACAGAATCATATCAGTTCCCGAGCATTTCTTGTGCAGAAAATCCAAAATAGTTATCAAAGAAGTTTGGTGGTTCATAGATGAAGCAAGAAATGACATCTCTGAGCGTAATCACACCAACAACTTCATCGCCATCCTCAGCTGTCACGTAGATCCTGTGAACTAACTTGGATGCGAGAGTGTCTATCACAGTACAAAGAGTTGAACCGAGCTTGCATGTTATTGGTGTAGCAGCCTTTGTGGCATCATGGGTTGCCGAAGCAACGGTGTTCATGAAACCCACAACTGTCAGCTGCCTGTGATTTGAACGGGCAAAATTTAGTACCAACGCAAAAAGAAGCAGAAAACATCTGAGTCTAATGATAAAAGTCGAATCGTTTTTTCCATTTGAATATTGAGTTCAACTTTCTTGCACAAGTTCAACCATAAGAAAATCTCTCTAGAATTGAAACTCTAGCTATTTATCTTAGAAATGAAGTAATCAAATAGTCATATCAGCGAGGAACTAACAATTTATATGTATCAGATACCTGAAATTGGAGAATAGTTCAGGTTTGAGTAACAAGAATCTTATGTCTCTTATGCTTACATTGCCAACTATCTTCTTCTTTGGTCCTTCAACAACCGGCAGACCTCCGATATTATTATCTCTCATTTTCTTGAATGCTTCCAGAATCAGTTCATCGTCTCGGACACTAATAACCTGGCATACACATTGAAAGACAAGACTTCCAGTCTCCAACTTTTGTAATATTAAAATTATTAAAAACTATATAATGTAGGAGGTACAAATAGCAGACCTCATCAGCAGACATGTATGGGAGGCCAAGCTCTGATATAGGGTGAGCGGAGATGCAGTCAAACCAATCCCTCCCTTTGCATCCTACAAGTCCCCGTACCACGGCTGATTGAGTTATAAAGTTCTTAAGGTATGGACTTCCCCTTTCTATCACAGGTACGTTACGAAGCCTATATTTTGATAACAACAGCAAGACACTCAACATAGAACTGTCCATTGCTACTGGAACAAATGGTGCCCACCGATAGGATTTTATAATGGAGCTCACCTGCAAATATAATTACTGGACCTCGTCAAGTGTATTCATGTCAAATTCTCTGAATATATTTTGTAATATGACTTTTGGTGTTTCTCCAATTTGATCGTTATTTTTCATGTTAAAGAGTACTAAAGATGCGAAGAAGATGTAAATAATTTAGGCATAAGCACCATAATTAAGAAGGTAAAGTCTCTCTTAATCAATCAATCAAATCCTTTAGAAGGCATGCTCACCTTTGTTGACTTAAAGGGTTCTTCTTGAAGGATAACCTTGTAGAAATCCTCACCCAAATTATCAGCTGCAGTTGGGGCATCCTTTCCTGCTCCTCGATCTGCAGCCACTCCACCTGCCACAGCTGCACCGACTGCAGCAACCGTTAGACCAGCAACTGCAGCAGGACCTGTTGCACCTAATGCCAGTGCTCCAAGAGCACCGACGGTACCTGCTCCAACTCCGGCTGCTGCTGCCGAACTTGCTGATATGGCAGCTGCTGCTGTTTCTGCACCCTCCAGCACCCAAAGAACAATAGCGGAGTAATCAAGGACACCTAAGTACCTCTCTCTCCAATCCAAACTATTCTGAGAAGATGGATTCTTCACGGGAACTGAGAGGATGTTGGATTCAGAAAGAATTTTGACAGCATCACCTATAGAAGTCTCGGCATCTATTTCAATCACTGGAATGAGGTATAAGAAACGGCTTAGGATACAACATTGGATATCAAAAACATAATTATGAGAAAAGTTGTCTATTTTATATACCTTTGCCTCCGGGGACTTGAGGGAAGGATGAAACTGGAATATTTGCAAATGCATCAGTTAAAGTTTCCTGTAAATTACGGGGCAATTTCTTTCTTCTCTGGACCATTTCAAAGTAAGCATCATAGCTTGCAAGTTTCGACGTATTTTCCGTAATTTTCGCTTGTGCCATTTACTTCAATATACTCAGAAAAGAGGACCTGGCTCTAAGAATATATTCCTGAGAAGCACCAACACAACCATCAGATTGATAAATTTTAAAGAAGATAGTCGGTAGAATCTCCGATCACCAGATCGATAGGGAAACATCATTACTACAAACTTATGCCTACACTTAATTGAAGGATTCTGTGACTCATTAGAACCTATTACAATGTCTGTAACTTTGTATTAATATGTCGAGAACATGTTTTGCAGTCATAAGTAGCAGTTCCACTTCTTTAAAAAGAAACAGACGTTTTCGAAACAAAAGCTCATACTTGCTAATAAAGAAAAGCGTAAACTTCCACTTAAGAATAATTCTGAAAGATGAACTAATGCTAACAGGAAAATCTTTTTCTGCTCAGTATCATCTCAAAAATAAGCATCATACCATAAAACTCTTTAACTCCGTAATGAGTGGCGGGGCCAGGATATTTACTAAGAAAGTTTAAAATATGAAGAAGTAAACACATGAAAAAGTCGAAGGGGTTTGACATCTACTGTACATACATAAAAAGTAATTTTAATTATGTATAAACAATGTAACTTTTTGCCGAATAGGGTTCGGGCGAACCCCCTTGGCCCTACTTGGCTCCGCCCGTCTGTAATTTATGTTAGTGTTGTGAGCTTGGTATCTCACAGACTTTATTCCTGAGTAGCTCCTTCCCCACCAAAAAAATAACTTTCTTAACCATGTATAAATAGTACAATTTTATATCAAAAGGGTTTAGATATAACCCCTTGCCCCAAATTGGTTCCACCCAACACAACGTGATTCATATATAAGACGACGAAAATGATGATGTGGCATGCCATGTTGACATGGCCAAATGATGGTTCAGATTATGTGGCAGCCACGTCGAACATACCTAAGGATTAAACAACATATTATATATATTTTTCTTCATTTTTATTTTGTGTTAATTTGGAAACTATAACTATTAGGCTAAAACAGTCCAAAAAAACATGATGTGATATTACCCGTTTTATAGGCTGAGTTCCCCAAAACATCTCAAAACAGAATTCAACACCTTTCTTTTACATGTGCAAAAAACAAAAACAACGTATAATTCTGAAAATAGTTCAATTCTGTATTTCAATTTCTTAAAATTTTGGGGAGCAAAACCAAACCTAATTAAATTTGATTTTTCCCTTTCCGAATTTGTTTTTTTGGGTTTCAATTCCATTTTTACCAAATTATGAACATCCTGATCAATTCCTAAACCTACACACTTACAAAAAAAACAAAAATACTCCATAAATAGTGTATAATAATGAATAAAAGATATAGGGTACCTGTGAGGCTGCTCTGCAGAGGTTTAATTAGTAGTTAGAATGATTGATTGATTTGATTTTGATTCCCAGAAGAGTGAGATGTGTAAATTGGTGTTTTTGATAGGAGAAAACTGTGTTTGTTGGTGAGATGACAAGTTAGTTACTACTTTTGGTTTCTGTGGGTGCTGACATCTGTTATACTTACCCTCCACGTGTCACTCAATGGATATATTTATAACTCACCACCACAACACCAATCATCTCGTAACAAATCTCATTGGAAAAATATAAATTTATAAAATACTTGTTTGGATAGAGAGTTTAAAAAAAAAATAAAGATTTTGGGAACATGTGGTTTGAAATAGGAAAAACTAAATTATTAGACATACTTCATTACTATATATATTATTTTTACTATACTTTCAAAATATTATGTATCTTACCACTAATTAAGAGTTTTCTATAATATATTGAGAAATATACACTTAGATACATGTATTTTTGCTACTAGATACACTAAAAGAGAGAGAGAGGCGAGCGAGATGGGGAATGAAGTGAGCGAGATTCATTATGAATCCCAAATATATGTGAATCACACTAGATGCACACTATAAATATGTATTTGGTGTGATTCACATGTATCTGGAATATCAAATACATGGGAGAGTGGCTAGCAAAATGGGAGGGAGGCGAGCGAGTTCGTTGTGTATCCCAGATATATGTGAAACCACTTGAATACAATATATCTAGAACAATTACACTTAATTTTGACCTCATGTATTCCGAGATACATGTATCTGAACATATTTGGACGCACCAAAATTTGGTAAGGTACATAATATTGCAAACTAGACTGTATCTAAATAATTAGCTCCTAAATTAATGGAATTTTATGCAAATTTGCCAATGAAATAAGCCATGATTGTTTGTGAGTCAAGATCATTTTATTATAGATAAAATAAAAATTTTGAAGTTAAATTATTACTCCAAATATAAAAAAGGATTACTTCAAAGATAAAAAGATGTTTACTTGTAGGGACAAACACGTAAATGGGACTAACAGGGACTATTCCATTTTTGTGGTATTACTCCTTCATCCCGTTCCGTTAGTAACAAATCACCCCTTTGAGAATGTTATTTTATGTGACATTTTTTCTCTATTAGTCTGCTTAAAAAATACACATTTTCTATAAAGTAATTTAACTTTAAACATAATAACCAAGCAATTTTAATAAATATCACTTAACCATTATTAAGTACTCCCTTCGTCTCATGCACTCGATTGATATTCTCCTCTCAGCTCATGTTTGCTAACTGCGCTGAGGTCGAAAATGGTGAGGGGTAGAGGTAGTCGACGAGGACAAGGATGAGGAAGACCCGTAATACGTTAGTTGCCTTTGGAAGCTCTGTTGGAGCTCAAGTACCGGTTGATTCAGGTGTCAAAGGGCAACCAGAGAACACTCCGATTTCGAACACTGTATTGAGCTCGGTTGAATATGGATCTACCTCAAACTCTGGGGCTGTTGCAAAAGAACTCCAATTAACCACTCCCCCAAACTTTGTGGCAGCTAAGGTAGCTCAGTCGAGTGGTGGAAGGGGTGTTTCCGCAGAGCAAATAACCAATGGAACAATACCAGTGACTAATAGTGTGCAACACGAGGAAGGGGAAATTGCTAAAACTCCATGGGCAAATCTATTCAAGGGGAACGGAGCTTTTGATAATGGTATGACTCTAACTTATATCTCCCTAGATCTGATTAATGGACAACCTATGGTGAAACTGGATGCAACAGAGGTTAAAGAAGAAGTCGATAAGTGGCGATGTGCTATAATTGCTTATTTTGTTTGCCTGGAGCCGGGATATATTGTTATGTCAACACTGGTCCTAACCTGTACCTCCATGAAGAAGGTTACTATTTGATAAAATTTCATTCAATTGAGGATATGCAAGAGGTGTTTCAGTTATCCTTAAACCTTAGGGAAAACAATCATTCAATGAGGTATGGTACCACACAAGAAAGACAAGTTGCAGCGGATCGTAGGACTACAGAATTTGATTTTAGTGTAGAATTTCCTACTAAAATTCCCTTATGGATAAAATTCCCAAAGTTGCCAATGAACTGTTGGGGAGTGAACTCGCTTAGTCAAATTGCTAGTGCTATAGGTTCTCCTATTTTTGCTGATCAATGCACTACAAAGCAATCTCGCATTTCCTTTGCTCGAATGTTGATAGAGGTTAATGTAGCAACTGATCTACCTGATGAAATAACAGTGATGGATCCTAGTGGACGAGTGTTCTTGCAAGAGGTTACCTACGATTGGAGACCTGATTTTTTCCAAACATGTCAAGTTGTTGGCCACTCCTGTCCTAGTGTCAAGCCGCCATAGGAACCTAACAGGGTCCCTCCTAAGAGGAATAAAGAGCATGCTAAAGTCACACTTAAGTGGCAAGCTAAGGGACTTATTCCACGAGCTACCATTGTAGAGGGAGCTACGATACATTTTTGGAATCACACTCAACTGAGGTGTTACAGATCCAAGATATGCAACAAACAGTGAGTCCAAAGTCACTATCTAAGGAGAAGTTTAATACCAACCATGAACTTAATCATGAAAACTTTCCTTTGATGGGAACTGTGCTTATTAAGAATGGATTTGGGATCCTAGAAGCTGAGCAGGATATTAGAAGGTCTTTTCCCCTAGACAGATGAGGGGGATCCATATCCAGATGACTTGGCTATTCTGATAAGAGGAGTGAATAAGAGGTATAAGCATAAAGAGCTTAAACAGTGCCTCATTAATAAACACATTAAATTAGCTGGTATTGTGGAGACAAAGGTCAAGGAGAATAAAGCTAGAAGCATCTGTGATAATATAACTTTTGGTTGGGACATGTTAACCAACTACTCATATGCACCGAATGGAAAGATTTGGATTGTATGGGATCCTCGCTCTTTTGAAATTGAGATTGTTACTAGTAGTGCCCAGCTTATACATTGCCAAGTAAAAGGGAGAATTGGTTCATTTCAGTACTGTCTGACTATTTTTTATGGCTACAATACTATATAACAAAGAAGGAACTTATGGTCTGATTTAGTTGCTATTGCCCAGACTGTTCAAGGACCATGAATGATCTGTGGAGATTTTAATACAGTACTACGACCAGATGATAGGCTATTCGGTAATCCTATCACCTTTATGAAATTCGAGACTTCTCTAAGTGCATCCAGTGAGTGCAAGTGACTAAGTTCAAATGGAGTGGGGAATACTATACTTGGAGCAGCAAGCAAGCTAGCTCTGACAGAATCTGGAGCAAGATCGATAGAGCTTTTGGTAATCATGATTGGATGATGCTATGGGGTTATGTTACCCTTGAATATGTTATTCCTCATATCTCATACCATGCTCTAACGCTACTTAGTCTGAATACTATGACCTATCCCGGAAAGAGTGCTTTTAGATTCTTCAACATATGGACTGATCACAGTACTTTTATGAACATTGTGCAACAGGTTTGGTCCAAGGAATTAAATCACTATGGAATGAAAAATATCTGGCTCAAACTCAAAGCTTTAAAGCCATTGTTGAAGAAGCTGAATAAGGAAGAGTTCAAAGATATTAACCTAAAGATAGTAAAGGCCAGGCAAGATCTTGCAATCATTCAACAACAACTTACTATCCACAGTTCAGATGATTTGTATAGATCGGAAAAGATAAGTATTCAGAATCTTGAGAAATTGTCACTTATTGAAGAGAGTGCACTCAGACAGAAATCAAGAGCACAATAGGTCAAGCTAGGTGATGCAAATACCAAGTACTTCTCTTCTGTGATCAAAGAGAGAAGCCAAAAAAAGCATCTTGGAGAAATTCACTCACTTTCAGGCATGAAGCTCACTGATCCCAATGAGATTAAAGATGAGATTATTCTCTTCTATAAATCTCTAATGGTTTCATCTTCCTCAAATTTACCTGCGGTTAATAGAGCAGCGATGAAGCAGGGCCCTCTTCTCTCCCATTAGCAGAAGATCCAATTATGCAGAGATATTACTGACCAAGAGATTTATGCTGCTTTACAGTCCATTGAGGGTGACAAAGCACCTGGTTTTGACGGTTACAATGCACACTTCTTTCAAAAGACTTGGCACATGCTGAAAGATGACATTCTACAGGCCACCAAAGAATATTTTCAAACAGGTAAACTTTATAGACCTATCAACTGCACAGCTATTACTTTAATTCCCAAAACTGCTAGCCCCATTAATGTGAAAGAGTTCAGACCTATAGCTTGTTGCACTATATTATATAAGTTGATTGGGAAAGTTCTTACGGTTAGACTCCAACCTGTTATGGCTAGTTTGATTTGTGAAGCACAGGTAGGTTTTATATCTGGGAGGAAAATTGCTGACAATATAATCTTGGCTCATGAGCTTGTGCGAGCCTATACTAGAAAACACATCTCAGCTAGATGTGTCATCAAAATAGATCTCCAAAAAGCTTATGACTCTGTGGAATGGATCTACCTAGAACAAGTCATGCGAGAATTGGGATTCCCTGCAAAGTTCTTAGGCTGGATCATGGACTATGTGAAGACAGTGAACTGTACTATAATGATTAATGGAGAGCCTTCAGAACCCTTTGATGCAAAGAAAGGATCAAGGCAAGGAGATTCAATCTCCCTCTACTTGTTTGCTATAGCCATAAAGTACCCTAACAGGTTGTTGAATGATCTTAAGCAATCTGATGAATTCAAGTATCATCCTAGATGTTCAAAACTAGGTATTACACACTTGAGCTTTATAGATGACCTTATTTTATTCTCTAGTGCTGATATTAACTCTGTAACTATGCTACAATGTTGTTTTACCATTTTTTCTGAAGCTTCTGGATTACAAGCAAACTTGAACAAAGGTTTCATTTATTTTGGAGGCACTACTCACAAAGTACAAGCTCAGATCTTGGGTCACCTTGGTTTGACACTAGGAACCCTACCTTTCAAGTATCTAGGGAACCCTTTGTCTACCAGAAAACTTACTCTTGTGTAATAGATGCCACTTATTGAGAAGATTATAACAAAAATTACCTCATGGACAGCCAAAAAGTTGTCTTATGCAGGAAGGATGCAACTTGTCCAATCAGTTCTATTCGGTATTCAAGCCTATTGGCCCAGTTATTTGTTATTCCCTCTAAGGTGATTAAGCTTATTGATGCCAATGTAGAAGCTATGTATGGTCAGGCACTAATACTATCACCAAGAAAGCCTTGGTGACTTGGGAAAGAGTCTATTCTCCAAAATCAGTTGGTGGCCTCTACTTGATTAACCTTCACTTATGGAATAAGACTACCATTGCTAAACACTGTTGGGACCTGGAGCATAAATAGGACAAGTTGTGGATTAAGTGGTTCCAAGAGGTGATCATCTCCCAACAAGCCTATTGGATGGTGAAGAAAATTTTGGAGGCTAGACAAGCTTACTCACAGTTTCAGCCTAATAACTAAGGGAGTAAAACTATGATCAGACAACTATACTTACACTTGCTAGGGCCTCAGCAAAGAGTTCAGTGCAAGTGCTTTTTGTTTCAAAATTCTACTAGGGCAAGGGCAATCTTCACTATGTGGTTTCAACTACAAAACAGGTTAAGCACCACAGATTGACTCAAAAAGTGGGCGCTAGATGTTGATTTGAAGTGTGTATTGTGCCAACTCCAGCCTGAATCCAGAGATCATATTTATACAAGTTGTTTTTTAGTCAACAGGTCTGGTGCAAGTTGCTATAATGGATCCAATTTGTCAACTTCCTTACAACAATTAGGACCAATAAGTCTTGGGAATCATAGGCTCTGCTAAGGGGAAAACTCAAACTGCCCAAATCTTTAAGTTGGTGTATACTAAGTATGTCTATGCTATTTGGATTGAGAGAAACCAAAAAATCTTTGAGAAGAAAAGTAGGACTTGGGAATCTATTGCCAAGGAGATTACTTATATTTGTTGTATTAGGGCCAACCAGAAAACTATACAAGACATTCATCAATTTGTCTTTTAACTTGCTAGCTTAGTTTTCCTTTGTTTCATGTTGTCTTTGTTTTGAGAATAGTAAGTTGTGTCGTGGCTTAGCTATTGGTTCTGTAATTGGTATACTTGGTGATTAATACAATCTTGTTAGTTACCAAAAAAAAAATTAGCTTTAAACTTTCCAAAATCACATATTAAAAAAGAAAAGTATACAACAAAGATAATAAAATAAATCTCGAAAATCTGTTATCGAAATCTAAATTACAATATAAAAGAGGTTCATCATATCAGTAGGCCATAGGGTTATGCAACTTCTCGTCTTGAATGGTGTTGTTCCTTCGCGGTGGAGGATGTCCTCTCAAAAATGCACCAAAAAGTGTAAGAGCTTGTGAAGGTGAAGTATAAGGCACTTCATGAGCTGCACCCCTAACTGTAGCAAATGTTAAATATGTACCATTTTTGCCTTCTCTTACCCCTCCAAATGATTGACTCCATCCTCCAATCTGCAAATTAATCAACAAATTATGTATACACATGTTTTCGTTGTTCGATTCCAATAGCGTAGGGATGAATTCAAGATTTAGAATTAGTAGGTTTAAAGCGAGTGCCTTTATTATTAAGGAAAAGAGTTGGATGCTTACTTTATTACTCTTTCCCATCCCTTTTAAGTGTTTTTCTAGAGTGTGGCACGCCCATTAAGAAATCATGTTGATTACCCTAATAAAAGGATCATTTGACTACATTATCCTTTTATATATCTTTTCTCTCTCTTTTTTTGAAGTGATGTTCATTGAGATATGGATTATAGTTGAAAGATCTTTTAAAGATTGTTCACTTAGGAGTCGTTTGGTTTGAATACAAGTTATGATGGGATTAGTAAGATGTGATAAGTTATGCTGGGATTAGTTATGATGGAATAAGTTATGCTGAGATTATTTCTTATTGAGTGTTTGGTTTGTTGCATCAAAATAGTATGCATTGCATAAATTTTAAGAACAAATTATTTGTTTACAAAAATATCCTTTATGAATGTAAAAAGTGGTGTATAAAAAGGGTTTAAAGGGATATCTTTGTCATTTACCTATTTTATCCTAGGATAAGTTATCCCGAACTTGCTAACCAAATAACAAATTAAGTGGAACTATAATTTAATCCCAAGACTATTTGGTGTTATCCTTCACACCAAACGAACCCTTAATTTATCATAGCAAGGCTAAGTTGAGAAAAGAAGAAATATGCTTTCTTGATTTTTATAAAGGGAAAAGGGTCAAAATTGCCCTTAACGTATTGGTAATGGCTCAAAAATGCCCTCCTTCCACCTTATTGGATTAAAAATACCCTCCAATCCACCTACTTGGATAAAAAATGCC
Organism: Solanum appendiculatum; assembly: GCA_018342035.1. Classification (NCBI taxonomy): domain Eukaryota; kingdom Viridiplantae; phylum Streptophyta; class Magnoliopsida; order Solanales; family Solanaceae; genus Solanum; species Solanum appendiculatum. The sequence goes on along the minus strand of JAGDQO010001238.1, from coordinate 132,327 downwards.
CTCCTTCCACCTATTGGATCAAAAATGCCCTTCAATCACCTATTTGGATAAAAAATGCTCTTAAGATTAAATTTAAGTCTAAAACTACCCCTCCTTTTAGCAGAAGCTAATATGGCATAAATGAATATTTTAATTAAATATATGACATTATATTTATTGGTCCACATTAATTAAATCTAATTTCATTTACAATCATACCCTAATATCCAAACTATAACCTGCATAAGGTATCATTGTGGGTACTTTCTTTGGTCCAGTTCTTGGGTCTGGTTGAGTCTCTTTGAAATTATAAAATCATCATACTGGTAGGTATAAGAAGGAATGCGTAGATTTTATGATTCCTTCTTTCCAATCTTCGCTTAGCCACACTAGCTTATAGTTATAGATGTCCATGTCCTTCGTGGATCGAGGAGTTCATACGAATTATAAGTTATAGATGTCCATGTCCTTCGTGGATCGAGGAGTTCATACGAATTATAAGTTATAGCGAATGCATTTGTTATAAATATATGTTTTTAAAATTCTTTTTGTTGTATATATGGTCCAAATTTGAAAACAGTGGATGTATTCACATACCTGCAAGCCATCATACCAAGGACCATATTTATCTAAAGCAACTAGCTTTAAATCTCTAGCAAGTAGTTTAGCAATTTTCCTAGTTTGGGTCAGTGGGATTTTTGTATCTTGGTCTCCACTGGAAAAAACAAAAAAATACACAATCTTATAATTAGATAGTAGCAGCTATAACAAAATTTGAAAAAGTACCAAGACTAAATATATAGTTTTTACAAGGGAAATGGTTAAAAATACCCCCGAACTATTCAAAATATATAAACTTTACCCTCCGTTATGTTTTTGGAAAAAAAATATCCTTGTCGTTACTCAACTAATTGGAGGGCCATTTTGAGTTAGTTGACTAACGAAGGCAATTTTTTATCATAAACGTAACGGGGTAAAGTTGACCTATTTCGAATAATGCTGAATATTTTTTGCCCCTTTCCCTTTTTCAAGGCATAATACATGAACACGCTCAAACTTGGCCTCAGTTGGCAAGTAAACACTCTAACTTTGAGAGTGCACATCTTGATATATACCTCAACTTGGTCTTAGCTGACAATTAAACAATTCAACTTGTCCTCACGGTATCTCGTAGACCTCCAATGCTGACATGACACGTAAATTTTGGAGGTGTCTAGATGATCATTTTGTAAGTTGGAGTGTTCAACTGATAAAGTGGAGACGAGTTGAGGTGCAGACTCAAAGTTGGAGTGTTTACTTATTAGGTCAGGCCAACTTTCACTGTCTGGTTATATATTATGTTTTTTTACAATTGTCAAGATAGGAGGAAATTTGATTATAGTATTTTCAAATGTTGTAATGAACTAACCTGTAAAGCAGAACTTGGATATTCTCTTTTAGAATATTTGACAGTAGAGGTATAACATTTATAGCTAAATCACCTCTTTGATATTGAAGGTACCTGCAATTTTTTGAGATCTTAACATGCAGACTTATTTAAACGTATGTTCTGTCTAACAGCTTAAGCTTTTAAATAAGAAGATGCACACGCTTCAAAACGCAACAGAGAGTGAAAGATGGTGAGAACTGACCCCAAACAAAAATCCCAGGCATATGGCAGGTGAGTGGTGTTGGCATGTAGTGCCTTTTGAACTTCTGGCTTGTTGAGGTACAGATTTATCCTATCAGTAAGGCATGGATCACCAATTTTTTGCACCTCCTGTCAAAAGAATAACTGCAACGAGTTAGTTTTAACTACGAAGAAAGTTGAGGGAAAAGATTCAAATTTACACCTTTTCATACCTTTTCATGTATTGTGGCAAGTTTTTCAAGAACTCCTAGTTGTCCTGCTGCACCAGAAGATACACATATTGGCGAGAGCAGATCGCCCATATCTGTATCACTTCCCATCTCCTCACTGGTGAGTTCCCACACATTCGAGCACTCGTTAGACATGTTATTATGTATTGATTCCAACAACAACCTTGTTTCGTTACAGATTGTTCTTTTCATAGTAAGTAGTTCATCAGAAATTGCACCATGTGACCATAGATATTCGGAGGACTTAACGCTTATTTCAAGATCCAGTAGTGGATTTCCTAGCTGCAAAATTCATTCTATTAAGTGAAGATTCGAATGTAAAACAAGTGAACAACAAATAGTTCAAGGGTAATGTAAACATTACTGCAATTGATTTAAGCTTGATTGGTTTAACATTAGGCTTTCTGTTGTAATCAAGTACCAATACTGTAAGCTGTGGAATATAGTGACCTAAAAAAACAAAAACAGAACATTTAATGAATCTTTGCAACCGAAAGAACAAAGTGGACATAGGCGAGTTAAGTCTTCTGTTGTTCGGATTCTTCAAAAATGTCAACATTGTGTGTCGGATCCTCCAAATGTGTACTACTTTTGGAGGATCTGACACGGGTGTGACAAGTTTTTGGAGAGTCTGAGCAACATAAAAGTTCAGAAATATTAAACCTGCATAACTTTCACCAGCTAAGAACAAATCCGAGTTTCTATACTCGGAAAATTTCTCTAACCAGTTGAGGATAAATTGGAGATTCTCCTTTGCTATATAAAAGATAAAAAGTGCAAAATCAGACATTTCAATTGCATTGAAGTACCAAAACACTATTAGCTATTTCTGGAGAAGTACTGGTGTACCTGTTGCAACATCATCCCAATTGATGTAGTCTGAGCTTGTATTTGAGTATGAAAATCCTACTCCAATCGGGGACTCAACGTATAACATGTTCGATTCTATTTCGTGTTATATCAATCAAAATCAGTCATTGTTATCCAATTTTCGGGGTAATGAAATCTTTTCAATATGATCATTTGAGATAACAACAACAACAAACCTAGTATAGTCTCAAAAGCGGGGAATGGGAATAGTAGAGTGTACGCAAACCTTACCGCTACCTCGAGGAGGTAGAGAGGTTGTTTCCGAAAGACCCTTGGTTCGAGTAACAAACATCAGAGCAGCTAACAGAACAATACAAAAGTAAAGAGGACATAGAAAATAATTAATAAGGAAATCATAACCTAACATACCAAAGAGGGGCAACAACCATAACCAACTAATGTGATAACTGAAGCACAATAAATAACAAGGTATAACAAAAGTCGTAAGATAGGCCAATTATGACTACTAGTAGTAAAAAAAAAGAATCGGGGAAAACAGATCCAATGCGCCAATCTATCCTATCGAAAAATGAGACAACACTCAACTACCTACTAACTTTTTACCCTAAAATAAATGAAGAAAGAAACATTACCTAAATTCCAAGAATAGTTGTTTTTCATTAGGGTCCCATCTGTCCCTGGCTGAAAGGGACCATGTTCCTTAAAAGCACCAAACCCCACAGATGAACAACCAGGGCCTAACATATTGGATTCAATCAAATTAATATCTTCTCAGTTGATCAATTCTTCAAATGAAAATCAAGGTCAATAGAGTCTATATTGCTCGGACTCTCCAAAAATATTATTGTATCTGTGTCGGATCTAACACACATCTATCGATACTTTTGAAGAGTCTGAGCAAAGAAGTGTACGTACCTCCATTGAGCCAGAGAGTAAGGGGAAGTGATGCTGCATTTTCTGAATCCGCTTCGACAAAATAATAAAAGAGAGCTCTACCATGTTGAGAATTTGTAACAATATAACCAGAGTGTTGTTTGAAGAATATATTTGGAGGTTGTCCAGGAAGAGAAGTTATAAGCTCACAACTTGATTTGTAGAACAAAAAAGAAGAAAAAATAGTGAAGATACACAACCATATTGGAACCATTTTCAGATGGAAAAAAAGAAGTGAAATTGAGTGTGTCAAGTGTCAACAAGTTGAAGTACAATAATTGTACATTAATATTAAATTATTATAATTAATTGATAAAGAAGTAGGCCATGAGGATTTTAAATATTACATCAATCTTAAAATATGTAATACTACTACTACCAAGAAGATCAAATCCTCACCTACTTCAAAGAAATGTATTTAACTTCACACACCTTTTGAACAATGTTACTTTTACAAAAGAATTTTGTCATGATGAAAGTTTGAATTGACGCTTATTACAGAATATTTTTTCTTTCTATCTTCCAAATACCTTGATATTTTTTAAACTTAATATAAAATCTCTTAGCTATCTTTTAAACTTAATAAAATGATTAATTAATGAAATATTGCTATTAAAATGTCATGATAATTAGACACACCTCACAACCATATATACTATGTCATGATAATTAGACATACCTCACAACCATATATACTATTATTACCTATACTTTTAAAATAGGCAAAAGGGTCTGAAGGACCCCTATACTTGTACGTGTTTGTATTATCGACCATTCTACTTAACTTTTTATCAACTAGACCCTTAAACTCAATAAAATGCAATATACTAAACCCCTCTGACCATTGACCATGCCTATGTGGCATTAAGATGGCTGAGTTAGCTAGAGAGTGTGAATACACGCGTGTTAACCCAAGTGAACACCATATTTAAAATTAAAAAATATTAAACATATAAAAGAATAAAATAATAAATTTAAAAATAAAAAAATAATTAAAAACCCCTTCTTCTTCACCCACCCACCTACTTTTCCAGCCATCCACATCCCTTGCTCAACCCCTTTTTGTTTCTTTCTTTTTCTTTAGACGGTCTGATACCCCGGAGGCAGCGAGGAGTCTCCTGGCATGCTGGTTTGACAAAGGCGGCAAGGAGTCTTCTGTTGGTTTGACGGAGGCGACGAGGATATGTGGTCCATGGTGTTTTGCAGGGGATCACTGGTGGTGCAGAGAAAGGAAGACGGTAGAGGAGAGAATGAGGCGGGTGAGGGGCGAAGAGCTGGTCACGACGGGCCAAGAGGTTTGGCCGCCAGAGTTGTGGTGCGGCGGCTTAGGGTTTCTGAATTTGTGGAGGTTGGAGAAGAAGGAAAGGAAAATGGTGAGGATGTGCGACTGAGATGGAGACATGTGAGGGAGAAAGTATTTGTGGTCTCGCCGGCAAGAGGAGTGGTGGCGATGGTAGCTTTCTCCGGCGGATTTTGGGCATTTCACGGTGGGATCTGGTAGATGTGTGAGACCCAAAATTTACTTTAAAGAATAAATTAACAATTTTTAAAAATAGTTAATAAAGATAATTATGACGTGGTATTAATTTATGTGACATGAATTTGACATGTCATCTATTCAAGGAAGAGTGAGCTACACACATGGTAGGAGGGATTTAAAAATTATTTTTTGATTGAGTTTAAGGGTTTAGTTGGCAAAGGGTTAAGTAGAAGGATCTACAATACAAACACATACAAGTACAAGGGTCCACCAGACCCTTTTGCCTTTTAATATTACGTATCTTATCACTAATTAAGAGTTTCATACGTATCTTATGTTGGGATATACTATTAACCATATGGTTGAGTTATAGTATTGGTTTTAATCCTTTGTAAAAACTTTGTATTTTATGTTATTTATTATAATAAGTCTTTGTTTGAATAGATCATTGTGTTTATATGTGTGTCCATTACTTATATAGTAGACGTTTTTGTGTATGGAGTTATTTAACTCATACGCGAAAGATTAAAAGTGTCAATTTTTATAAGTTATAAATTAAATGTTCATGATCAAAGATGAAGTTGGACAAACATCTTGATAATTGTAGCACAAGATTAATTATAATTCAATCTTGATTATGAAAATGGTAAAATTCCAATTTCTTTTGCTAGTGCATTTAGTATGTATTGAATGGACCAAATTGAGATATAAGTTAGGTTCTGAATTTTAATAAACAATATCTCTAGTCCATTGCATGTACTTATACTCTTAATCTTGATATAATTATTATGATTCGTGTGGTTTGTTTTATTATTTTAATCTATTAAAAGGTGAGACTCTAGGATGAGTCAAAATATTCCTAATGGATTGGATAATGACAAATCATGTTCGTGAAATAATAATTAGTTGATAGAACCATATCTTGGCCATGAGAAAGAAGACACCCCTTTATGGTTGCTTAGAAGTTGTCACGTGAAAACCCTGTAGGTGGATTATATATATATATATATATAAAGGATTAAATTAACCAATGAATTAAATTTTTTCAAAAAATTTGATTTAATTGATTGGTGTCGGTAATTCTAATATGGGGAGTTAAATAAGATGCAATAGTTGATTTCAAAGTTTGATCAAGGAGTACAATTACAAGATTTTAGTGGAATATCTTGTGATATGGTAATTCACTCATTTCGGATTAATATCATAATTGGAAGCCTTAAATAATAAATTTGTGATCCCTACTATGCCTGATTTAATTAATCAAGTTTTGGTAAAGGAAAAATGTGTGATAAATTAAGAAGAAGTATATTTTACTTACTAGTTTTCTAAAAAGAATATAAAAGGGTTTTGTCCATTGAAGAAAAGGTTTAATGCTGAAACGTTTGTTTTAAAAGGAAAAAAAACGTTTTCAGCCATAATTCCACCTTAAAGACAGAAACGTTTATGTTTTAATGGAGAAATAATTGCTCAAATTTTCTGGGTTTCCTTTAGAAAAGACACATCTTTGCAGAGAACAAAATATTTACTTGACCACACAAGTGTTAATTAGAAAGTTAATTAGGAAGTAGTAGAAGGTTGCAGCCCTAGATTCCTGTGTATTAAGCGATTTGTGCAAAAGCTTCAATAGGTTAGTGTTCTTCTATAAATGTTCAGATTATGTTGTTTAGTTGTAATGTAAAATTGTGATCTTGAATGTTGCTTGCGTTGTGCGTATCCTAACATCGTACCCTCAGATACATGTATTTTTGCTACCAGATACACAAAAATAGGGAGAGAGCTGAGCGAGATTGGGGAGGGAGGCGAGTGAGATTCATATGTATCCAAGATACATGCGAATCACACTAGATACATGTATCTGGAGTGATTTGCATGTATCTGGGATACCAGATACATGGGAGAGTGGCGAGCGAGATTTGCTATGTATCCCGAATACATGCAAATCCACTTAGATGCAATGTATCTAAAACAAATTACATCTAAATTTGACCCTATGTATCCGAGATACATGTATCTGGATGTATCTAGAGGCATCAAAATCTGATAAGATACATAATATTGCAAACTAGAGTGTATCTAAGTAATTAGCTCCTAAACTAGTTTGATTTATGTAGGTCCCCTAAATTTATCTCCAGACTCCATACGTACCATCCACCTGAAATATAAAGATGAGAAGATATTGAACATTTTGCCATTATTTCACTTATTCATTTCTTCTATACTAAAATAATAATTTAAAAACTCAATTGTTACCATAAATTTGTTATTACCTAATATCTTTTGAACTTTTTACTTTTATTGTAAAATATAAAAAAGGTAAATTATTTTTCTTATTAAAAGTAAAAGAGATATAATCATTCTACATATATCCAACTTGTGGATATAATTAAGAAAAATGACCATTCGATCTTAAATTCTTACCCAAAATAATTCAATTATCATTTTCTTAATAAAAAATGGTCACTCGGCATTGTTCAGTTGCAAGTGAAGTGCAATTCACATTTTTTTTCTTCGCTTTCTTTAGTCTTCTTATTCTAGCCATTAATGACTTCTTCTTTCTTTCTTCCTTCCTTTCTTCCTCCTTCTTCTTCTATATTTCTTCGTTGTTTTCTTTCTCCTTCTTCTCCTCCTTCTCCTTTTCTCCTCCTCCTCCTCCTTCTTCCATGTTCAAAGCTCGATTTTAAAAATTGATGCATCGCAAACGTGAATCATTTCAAGTGAATATATATATATATATATATATATATATATATATATATATATATATATCAAAAGACTCAAAACATTGAGAGGCTCATATCTAAATTTTGGGATTGTTTAGAGGAGATTTGGGTTGGTAAGAATTGAAAAAGAAATGGTTTGCAATGTATATGTAACGTATACTTTATTGTATCAACAATGAATATAGATGTATATACATCTCTGATATATAGTTACACATCATCTATACATGAGTATACATTATATATACATATTGATACATTACATATACATAAGACCATTTTCTTGAAAATGTTTTTTGCTACATGTACATATATTGCTAATTTTAGGCTACTTTTTTTCTATAAATGAAAATTTGGTTATATTTAATATAAATAAAACTACTTTATTATATATTTATGAAATTTACCTAAAACCAATTAAGCACCAGTTTCAGGCCCCAATAAAGCAAAAGTTTGTCGGATAATTGTTTGACACGAAAATTATGGAACTAGTCAAAATTAGCAATTTATTTATGGAAAATAGTTATAGTTTAAAAATATCATAAAAAAGAGCAATATGTTATTTTTATAGCAAACCCTTCCCCTCTCTCCCTTGCCTCTCCTCCCTCTCTCTTACCCTCTCCTATCTCTCGCCCTCTCTCTCTCTCTCTCTCATTGTGTGTGTGTTTTTCTCTCTTTTGCCAATAAGAATGTAACACCTCAGTTTCCGAATGAGAAAATTTTTCACTTATTTTGGCCCAGAGTCACTTTCTATGGACGCAACCTACGGCTCGTAGACCAATTGACGGATCATAGAATTCATCCATAGAAAGAGGGTAAAATATTTTGAAAATTCAAGTCTCTGAGGTCGAGTCTACGGGCTAGCAGGACGGACCGTAGGTCTTTCCACGAATCATAGAAAGGTCCCGTCAAGTGTTCCAGACTTAATCAAGTTTCTTAGGGTCAAGTTGGGTTCTACGGGTTGGACCTACGTACCGTAGAATGGTCTACGGGCCGTAGATCGAAGTCGTAGAAAGTTTCCTGAGTTTTGGATTTTCTGAAGTTTTCTACGATCCAACAAGACGGTCCGTAGGAAGTGTTACGAACCGTAGGTTGGGACCATAGACTTCATCCGGCAGTTAATTTCCAGGGGTCTTTATGTCTTTTAACAATTCTTTTAAGTCTTTTTAATTTCGACTTTACCCCTAAATTGACCCACTATATAAGTCTTTATTCCCAAATTATTCCTTCATTAATTACATTCTCAAATTCCTAACTTCCCAAATATTTCTCTCTCTAGAAAAGTTCTCTCAATTCTCAAGGAAGAATAAGGGCTAGGATCCTCCATTGAAGGTCATCGATTTCAAGCAATTTCTTGTGGACTTTGTTGAGGTATGTTAGCATTCACCATTGGAGTCCTTTCCTCCAATGGGACCTTAGTTTTCTTCAATTTTCAAGGTTCAATTTCCCCAAATTGAGTTAGGGTTTGATCAATTCTTATGGGTTCTTCAATTATGATTCCAATTGTTGATTTTATGATTCGTAGTGCACGATCTAGTGAGATAAAGTAATTTAGTGCACGATTTAGTGTGATGTATATGATTTGAGTAGAAATTGTATGAATCCATGCATGAGCCATGATTCCTAGTTATGAATTATGAAGAAGTATGATCCATGCATTTATGAAATTGATGAAAATATGCATGATTCTAGTTTATTGCATGATTCTAAGATGAATTGACATGTATCCATACTAGGTCATGATTTATGAGCATATAAATAGCCTGCATAAGAGATTCATGTATACGAATAGCTTGCATAAGAGATGCATGTATACGAATAGGCTGCATAAGAGATGCATGTATATGAATAGCTTGCATAAGAGATGCATATATATGAATAGCTTGCATAAGAGATGCATGCTTCATGAGAATTATGCTTATAATTGCTAGGGTGCATATAGATGATGGCATCCGTGAGTTGTGAAAAGGTTTTCTTCACAATAAGAAAAGAATATGAATATGAAAGGTTTTTCTCACATAAATTAGGGTTCATATGGTTGAAAGGCTTTCTCACCTATATATGAATCGATTAGGAGCTATTCTAATGACATAACCTTGGGCAAACCCATGGTAGTTGAAACATCTTTATATGATCTTAGATTGGAATTGGTAACCCCAGATGTACCTATTCCTTGGTTAAAATATGAATAAGCTCAATTGACTATTCCTTGGGATTTTACTTAGCACCGAGCGGGCTTTTGGGATGAAGGTTTCCGTTTAGCGTCCGTGGACCTTTAGTAGCAATCCCTAAGTCCCATAACTACGTGCCTCATAGGTTTTGTCTCAGATAGACACATGGCTAGTGGATCCACGTAAGCTACAGATTTATGGTCCTTACCTTGGCAAGTAGGACACCCCTTCTAGTGGTGTGGGGTAGACATCACTCCCCTTTTCGGTGTGGGGCAGACACTGGATTCCATGTTATAGCTCATATGGTCTATGTCGGTTAAATGTAAAAATCCCATAATAATAAACTATGGTACTAGAAGTATCTCACGAGACAAGACTTATGATATGACTAGCTGGCATTGACCATGTTTATGCATTGAGTTTCTAACCCTTTTGTCACATGATTTAGTTTGGTCATTGCATGCTCATGATGATATCTCACTAGCATGATTTCCTATATGAAAGCATCTTATTGGCATTATTTATGTGATTATATTCATTTGCTTCATACTTAGTACATTCCATGTACTAATGCATACTTGTGCCTACATTCTCTTATAATGTAGGGTCAGACAGTCACCCTTCGCACTCTCGTGGTTAGTTCTTCTCAGAGTTCGAGCTATCTTCCTTGGTGAGTCCTCATGCTTCGGGGACGAAAAGACCTTATTGCTTTCTTTACTTTCAGTTTCAGACTTGTATATGATGTACGGGTTACGTCCCGATCATTCTAATGTATGAGATGGCTTTTGAGACATAGTCAAGACTTCCGCTTGTAAACTCTTACTTTTATGAGATTGTCTATTTCTTTTCTCATTTTTATCTTTACCTTATGTATATGTATGCTAAGTGGCTTGTGTGGGGCCTCTCGGGGTCCTATACGCCATGTCACACCTAGGGGCACTTTATGTCATGACAAACTTGGTATTCAGAGCACAAGGTTTAGAAAGGTCCTAGGATGTCTCAAAGCCACGTCTAATAGAGTCTTGTTCACAAGTGTGAAGCGTGCCACATTTATGAATGAGAGGCTACAAGATGTTAGGAAATTCCACTTCTTTCATATTCTAGAATCGTGCTTCAGAGTTTAACCCTATACGTTCCTCTCCTAATCCATGTCCTATGCTTTTCAGGATATGGCACCTAGAAAAGCTTTTGTAAGGAGGAACACAAATGAGAATTTGGAGCAAGATGCTAACCAAACTCCAGCTGCCCCTTTGGCCGAAGAGATTTCTAATGCGGAGTTCCGAGCCGCTTTCCACGCATTGGCCCAAGCCGTGATGGCCCATGCCAATAGGGAAGTTATGGTCCCCGTGAACCCACATGTAGGTACGGCGGCGGGAAGGGTGAGAGATTTCAGAAGGATGAACCCTCCGAAATTCCATGGCTCCAAGGTGGAGGAGGATCCACAAGAGTTCATTGAAGAGGTTTACAAAACTCTGATGATCATGGGAGTGACGCCGGAAGAGAAAGCGGAGTTGGCTGTTTACCAATTGAAGGGTGTCGTCCTCTTGAATGGGAGAAATTTAAGGAAGATTTTCTTGATCAATTCTTTCCTCTTGAGATGAGAGAGGCTAAGGTCCTCGAGTTCATTAACTTGAAGCAAGGTGGTATGAGTGTCAAGGAATATGCATTGAAGTTCACTCAATTTTCAAAATATATATGTGCCTTCCTTGGTGGCCGATTCAAGGGCGAAAATGAGTAAGTTTGTGTCGGGGGTGTCCGACTTGGTGGTCAAGGAGTGTAGGACTGCCATGCTTATTAAAGAGATGGATATTTCACGGTTGATGGTACATGCACAACAAATCTAAGGAGAGAAGCTAAAGGAGAGGTTCAAAGAGGCAAAGAGGGCTAGGACCGGTGATGGTGACTTCTCAAACCAAAGGATCGGAGGACATGGCCGTTCTAAGTTTCGACAAAGGTTTTTGAATCAAGGGTCTGCAAATGCTCATATGCCTAAGTTTGACAAGAATAGGGTGTCTAACCCTAAACCTCAAGGAGGTAATGGTAGTGGTGATAGAACTCAAATTTCCCCATGTCAAAAGTGTGGGAGGAAGCATGAGGGGAGATGCTTAGCCAGATCGAATGGTTGCTTCACTTGTGGTAAGAGTGGTCACAAAATGAGGGATTGTCCAATGAATGTTACAAAGGGGAAGGATGGTAAACAAGGTGTTCCTAGTGGTTCGGGTTCTAGTGCTCCCAAGAAAAACCTATTTTATGCACTCCAAACTTGCCAAGAGCAAGAAGGTTCTCCCGATATGGTTACCGATATGTTGAAAGTCTTCCATCTTGATGTATATGCTTTACTTGATCCCGGTGCTACCTTATCTTTTGTGACGCCATATATAGCTATGAGATTTGATATTGCCCCGGATGTGTTGATAGACCCCTTTTGTGTCTCCACTCCTATTGGTGATTCTATTGTGGCTAAAAGTGTTTATAGGAAGTATCCCGTTTCCTTGTTCCATAGAGTCACCTATGTTGATCTTGTAGAGCCAGATATGATAGAATTCGATGTCATTCTTGGGATGGATTGGCTTCATTCTTATTATGCCTCGGTTGATTGTAGAACCCGAGTGGTTAAGTTTCAATTTCCTAATGAGCCCGTACTAGAGTGGAAATAGGGAAATTCTATGCCTAGAGGTCGGTTTGTTTCTTGTCTTAAAGCTAGAAAGATGATCTCCAAGGGTTGCATTTATCATCTTATTCGGGTTAGGGATATAAATTCCAAAACCCTTAGTCTTGAGTCGGTTCACATGGTAAATGAGTTTCCGGATGTGTTCCCGATGATCTACCCGGTGTTCATCCCGAAAGAGAAATAGACTTTGGTATTGACCTTCTTCTCGATACGCAACATATCTCTATTCCTCCTTACCGTATGGCTCCGGCGGAACTTAAGGAATTGAAAGAACAATTGAAGGATTTGTTGGATAAGGGTTTCATCCGACCAAGTATTTCTCCATGGGGTTCTCCAGTGTTGTTTGTTCGAAAGAAAGATGGCTCTCTCCGTATGTGTATTGATTACCGGCAGTTGAATAAGGTTACCATAAGAATAAGTACCCGATTCCGAGGATAGATGATTTGTTTGACCAACTTCAAGGTGCTAGTTTCTTCTCTAAGATTGATCTCCAGTCGGGTTATCACCAATTGAGGGTAATAGATTGTGATATTCCAAAGACGGCCTTTCGAACAAGATATGGCCATTATGAGTTTGTGGTTATGTCGTTTGGGTTGACTAATGCTCCGGCGGATTTTATGGATTTGATTAATAGGGTGTTTAGACGATACCTTGATATGTTCGTGATTGTATTCATTGATGATATTTTGATTTATTCCCAAAGTGAGGAAGAGCATGCCGATCATATGAGGATTGTATTGCAAATTCTTAGGGGTCATGAGTTATATGCTAAGTTCAATAAATGTAAGTTTTGGTTGAGGTCCGTGGCTTTCCTTGGTCATATTGTGTCAGGTAAGGGTATTGAGGTGGATCCTAAGAAGACGGATGTGGTTAGGAGTTGGCCTAGACCTCTATCTCCTTCGGATATTCGTAGTTTCTTGGGCTTGGCCAGATATTATAGGAGGTTTGTGGAAGGGTTTTCTTCTATTGCCTCTCCATTGACCTTGCTGACTCAAAAGAAGACTAAGTTTGTATGGTCGGAGGCTTGTGAAAGGAGCTTTCAAGAATTGAAAGATAGGCTTACTTCCGCTCCGATATTGACATTGCCGGAAGGTTCCGATGGCTTCGTGGTTTATTGTGATGCTTCAAGGGTTGGGTTAGGGTGTGTTCTTATGCAAAATGGGAAGGTGATTGCTTATGCTTTAAGGCAACTTAAGGTTCATGAAAAGAATTACCCTACCCATGATTTAGAACTTGCGACGGTTGTCTTTGCCCTAAAGATTTGGAGGCACTATTTATATGGTGTCCATGTGGATGTATTTACCAACCACAAAAGTTTGCAATACGTGTTTAAGCAGAAGGATCTAAATCTTCGACAACGTAGATGGCTAGAGCTCTTAAAAGACTATGACATGAGTGTCCTCTATCACCCGGCAAAGCTAATGTAGTGGCCGATGCCTTGAGTCGGTTATCGATGAATAATGTTGCACATATAAAAGATGATAAGAAAGAATTAGTTCGGGATGTTCACAGACTAGCTCGGCTAGGTGTTCGGTTGGTTGACTCTAATGAGGGAGGTATGATTGTCCAAAATGGGTCGAAATCATCCTTTGTGGTGGATGTTAAGGCTAAGCAAGCACTTGATCCTATACTAGTTGATTTGAAAAAAACGGTTCTAAAGAAGGGCAATGAGGCTTTCTCCCAAGGGGGAGATGGTGTCCTTAGATATCAAGGTCGTTTGTCTGTGCCTAATGTTGATGGCCTAAGAGAGAAAATTCTAGAAGAAGCTCATAGTTCCCGATACTCTATTCATCGGGGAGCCACCAAGATGTACCGCGATTTGTGGGAAGTCTATTGGTGGAATGGAATGAAGAAAGATATTGTGGAATTTATGGCACAATGCCCAAATTGTCAAGAAGTTAACGTTGAACATCAAAGGCCGGGAGGCTTATCCCAAGATATAGCCATTCCTACTTGGAAGTGGGAAGATGTGAATATGGACTTCATAGTAGGTTTACCCCGTACTCGCCGGCAACATGATTCTATATGGGTTATAGTAGATCGTATGACGAAGTCGGCTCACTTTATTCCCATCAAGGTGTCCTTTTCGATGGAAGATTATGCTAAGTTATACATTAGGGAGATGGTTAGGTTGCATGGAGTGCCCCTATCCATTATCTCCGATAGAGGTACCCAATTCACTTCTCAATTTTGGAAGTTTTTCCAAAAGGGTCTTGGTACCAAGGTTAAGCTTAGCACGACTTTTAATCCCCAAACCGATGGGCAAGCGGAGCGTACTACCCAAACCTTAGAGGATATGCTAAGATCTTGTGCGATTGATTTCAAGGGTAATTGGGATGATCATTTGCCTTTGAATGAGTTTGCCTACAATAATAGTTACCAAGCAAGTATTGGTATGGCTCCATTTAAGGCTCTTTATGGTAGGAGATGTAGGTCTCCTATAGGATGGTTTGAGGTGGGTGAAGTTCCTTTGATAGGTCCTGAATTAGTGCATAAGGCTATGGAGAAAGTTTGGGTTATTAGAGAAAGGTTGAAAATAGCTCAAAGTCGACAAAAGTCCTATGCCGATGTTAGAAAGAGGGATCTTGAGTTCGAGCTTGATGATTAGGTCTATTTGAAAATATTGCCCATGAAGGGTGTCATGAGATTTGGTAAGAAGGGGAAGCTTAGTCCCCGGTATGTATGCCCATATAAGGTTTTGAGACGCATTGGCAAGGTTGCTTATGAGCTTGAGTTGCCTAATGAGTTATGTCACGACCCAAGCCTAGGGCCTAGATGTGACCGGCGAATGGGGAACCCGAAGGAACCTCAAACAAGCCTCATAGCGTATCATTACACATCCTTGGTCGCGGAAGCAATTAAATGACCATAAGCGATAAGCATAATCAAGGGGGAAATCGGGACTAAGGGAGCAAGAAAAAAAAATGATACATAAATACCATAGATGAGTCAAGCTCAAGCATAATACACAACTTGTCCAACACCACCTCTAAACATGAGTACTTAGCGGGGGCCAAGACAAACTACCGGGCTCACCCTCATAGTCAAAACATAACTAGAAAGGAAAAGTTTTATACATAGCAAAAGATCATGAGCAACGTCCCCGAAATGGAGGACTCACCAATAACCACTATAGAAAATCGTACTAGCCACGCGGAGGAGGATGGTCAAGCGGTGCTCCGGTCCCTACATGGTGACATCATGTAGGCATAGAGTATGCGTTAGTACATTTGAATGTACTAAGTATATGGGATGCAATGCAATGCTACATTAGATGGACATCATAGGAAAAATGCGTAATCATACCCAATAGATAGCATATTAATGAAATGATATGTATAATGATGCTTACATAAAAATCATATTTAGTGGGACGTAGTACATGTGTGGCGAGTGACCATCAATATAGTATTTCCAAGGCCTACCACCCCCTTGGAGAGGCGAAAGAGGTACAAACCCCTCAATATGGTTACACGGGCCTACCACCCCCCGAGCTAGGGACCAAGGTACAAACCCCTCGATATGGTTATACGGGCCTACTACCCCCCGTACTAGGCAACCAAGGTACCAACCCCTCGATACGGTTATACGGGCCTACTACCCCCCGTACTAGGCAACCAAGGTACCAACCCCTCGATACGGTTATACGGGCCTACTACCCCCGTACTAGGCAACCAAGGTACCAACCCCTCGATACGGTTATACGGGCCTACTACCCCCCGTACTAGGCTTGGTCGACTCACAGCACTTATATAGAGAAAATCATATACATGTGTCCATTTCATCATCATTTCAGTAATTACATAACCATCCGACTCATAGGACGTACCTTGGACCTTCCCTTTCCTAAGAATTCTATAAATGGGCATTTTATCAAACACAAGGTGGGCAATTGTTCATGTAAATGAAATCATATATTTCAAGAATACTAAGTCCAACCAATTCCAAAATCCATATAAATCAGCTCACCAACAACATACATATATATATCAACCTTCATAATTTGATCATGGAAGCATGTAAACCATAAACATCACATAATAATTCCATTTCATGATAATATGCAAAATGGACCATAATAGGGTGTGTAGTAGTAATTCCATAATTCAAGAGTTCATAAATAATCGTAAGGACCCATAAACTTGAAGTAGAAATAGAGGATAAATGGTTGGACTTGTGGAAAGGAAGGTTTCCACAATCAAACCCACATACCTCAACTTTGGAGAATCCTTGATGAAGATTGGAATGGAGAATCGAAGCTTGAGATTGAGTCTTGAATCCGGAATTAGAGCTTGAGATGTTTGAATTTGGTTGAAGATCTTGGTGGAATTTTTGGAGAGGGCTTAGAGAGTGTTTTTGGAGTTTAGAAAATGACTAAGTATGGGACATATCCCCTTTTTATAAAAAATGTCTCCAACCCGCCTAAAAAAAAACTGCTCACTGGAAATTGCAAATCTGCACAGACAGGTTTTACGAAAATGGTCATAACCCCCTCATCCTAACTCGGAATGAGGTGAAACCAAGTGCGTTGGAAAGCTAAATCAAAGAGCTTTAATTTAATAGGTTACAGCCCTTCCAGTTCCTTGTGTGCTAAGAGATATGCCCCTTTAAAGTTGACCCTCCAAATCGCAATTTTTGCGATTTTCGAATTTTGATACGGTTGCTCTAAAATTCGGGTTAGACCCATTTCCCACTCAATTTGACCCCACAAATAAGAATATGAAGTCGAATTTCCGAAATCATGCACGGATTTTGAGATATATGGAAATTACAATTATAGGTGTTTCCGAAGCACATTTTCGGGCATTTTTGGGGTCGTTTCAATATCTCCCCCTTGGGAACATTCGTCCCCGAATGTTAAAGAAACGTACATGAGAGACACAAACATGGCAATTTCAGCCCACATAAGGATGCAACAATGCACTTACACCTTATTTCAAAACCTCAAACCACCCAACCGGTGATCTACAACGCCTCCCCTAGAGAGCCTCAAAAGGAGCCATACCGATGCTAGAATGATAGCTATTGTTATAGGCAAACTCAATCAATGGAAGATGATCATCCCAACTACCCTTAAGCTCCAATACACAAGCCCTAAGCATATCCTCAAGTGTTTGGATAGTCCTTTCGGCTTGTCCATCCGTTTGCGGGTGAAAGGCCGTAGTAAGCTTAACTCTCGTACCTAGACCCCTTTGAAAAGACTTCCAAAAGTGTGAAGTAAATTGAGTACCACGGTCCGATATGATGGATAGAGGAATCCCATGCAACCTTACCAAGTCATGAATATATAACCTTGCATAATCTTCCGCCCCATATGTTGTCTTTACCGGTAGAAAATGAGCCGATTTTGTCATCCTATCAACCACCACCCAAATAGAATCAAAACCTTTTCTAGTCTTGGGTAAACCAACTACAAAATCCATATTAATTTCTTCCCACTTCCAAGTAGGAATCTCTATGTCTTGGGTTAGACCACCCGGCCTTTGATGTTCGGCCTTGACTTGTTGACAACTATGACAACCGGAGACGAATTTGGCAATGTCCTTCTTCATGCCTCCCCACCAATACACATCCCTCAAATCTCTATACATTTTGGTGGAACCGGGGTGGATGGAGTAGGAAGAATTATGAGCCTCCTCAAGAATTTTCTCCCTCAAACCATCAACACAAGGCACACACAACCTACCTTGGTACCTAAGGGCACCATCTCCCCCTTGGGAGAAAACTTCCACCTTGCTCTCTTTCACCAAGGCCTTCAATTCAAACAAGGAAGAATCAAGATCTTGTTTTGCTATCACCTCATCAACCAAGGAAGACCTAGCACCATCAACAACGACCACACCACCATTACCAACCTCTTCCAACCTAACCCCAAACCTAGCCAACCGATGTACCTCCCTAGCCATTTCCCTATCACCAATATCAACATGAGCTAGGCTACCCATAGACACCCTACTCAAAGCATCCGCCACCACATTAGCTTTACCGGGATGATAATGCACACTCATATCATAATCTTTAAGAAATTCTAGCCACCTTCTTTGTCTCAAGTTGAGATCTCTTTGGGTGAAGACATATTGGAGGCTCTTATGATCGGTGACCACATCGACATGTACCCCATACAAATAATGACGCCAAATCTTTAAAGCAAACACCACCGCGGCTAATTCAAGATCATGCGTAGGATAGTTCTTTTCATACACTTTGAGTTGTCTAGAAGCATAGGCTATCACCTTACCATTTTGCATTAGGACACAACCCAAGCCAACTCTAGAAGCATCACAATACACAACAAATCCCTCAAGCCCATCCGGTAGTGACAATATAGGAGCGGACACAAGTTTATCTTTCAAGGTTTGAAAACTCCTTTCGCACTCGTCGGTCCACTCAAACTTAGCCTTCTTTTGTGTCAACTTAGTCATGGGAGAAGCAATAGAAGAAAACCCATTCCACAAATCTCCGGTAGTAACCCGCTAAGCCCAAGAAGCTCCTAATATCCGACGGGGTCAATGGCCTAGGCCAATTTCTAATCACATCGGTCTTCTTAGGGTCTACCTTAATACCATCCCCCGACACCACATGACCTAGGAAAGCAACCTCCCTCAACCAAAATTCACACTTTTCATACTTGGCATACAACTTCTCCTCTCTTAATCTTTGCAACACAACCCTCAAGTGACCCGTATGTTCTTCCTCGCTATGCGAATAGATTAAAATATCATCAATGAAGACCACAACAAAGGAATCAAGGTAGGGTTTTAAAGCCCTATTGAGTTGCGGTAATCGATACACATCCTAAGGGACCCATCTTTCTCTTCACAAACAACACCGGTGCCCCCATGGTGATTGGCTAGGCCTAATAAAACCCTTCTCCAACAAGTCCCTCAATTGTTCTTTCAACTCCTTTAACTCCGCCGGGGCCATACGGTAAGGGGAATAGAAATGGGTTGAGTATCGGGGAGGAGGTCTATGCCAAAATCTATTTCCCTTTCGGGAGGAACACCGGGAAGGTCATTAGGAAAGACATCAAGGAATTCATTTACGACCGGAACCGACTCTATAAGAAGGGTTTTGGACTCCACATCCCTAACCCTCACAAGGTGATAGAGACACCCCTTAGAGATCAACTTACGGGCTTTAATGCAAGAGATGAATCTACCCTTGACTACCACATTTTGGCTTTCCCACTCAAGAATGGTTCACTTGGGAATTGGAACTTGACCCTACGGGTTCTACAATCAATAGAAGCATAGTATGCATGCAACCAATCCATCCCAAGAACAACATCAAAATCGACCATGTTCAATTCAACAAGATCACAAGGCAATATTTTATGCAAGATGCAAATAGGACAATTTCTATAGACCTTCCTAGCAACAATATATGCACCAATAGGAGTAGACACCTTATATGACTCACGCAACGAGTCGGGCTCAACATGAAACTTTTTGGCAACAAAGGGGGTGACAAAAGAAAGAGAGGCACCCGGATCAATTAGTGCATATACATCCAAGTCAAAGATTTTCAACATACCGGTAACGACATCGGGGACTTCATCGACCCCTTGCCTCCCATGCAAAGCATAAAATCGATTGTGCCTTGGGGCACCATCTTGTCGGCCCCCTCTCCCCAAAGGAACCGCATTGGCACCTTGTGGACGGACCTCCTTACCCTTGTTGCGATTTCGGGGACAATCCATTGCCTTGTGCCCCATTTCCCCACAACTGTAGCAAGCACCGGTATTTCTCAAACACGGGCCACCATGGCCCTTACCACACTTCGGACATACATCACTAGGACCCATACCACCAACACCTTGGGCCCTTGGAACGTCATTGGCAAACCCCCTATGGGGCGCATGAGAAGACCCTTGGCCTTGATGAAATCGGCCTCCCCTTCGACTTTGGAACTTGCCCTCAAAACGGGCCCTCTTGGCCTCATGACCCCTCCTCTTCCTCAACTTCTCCTCCTCCATTTGTTCGGCATAGACCATCAAGCGGGACAAGTCCATGTCACTAATCAACATTGCGGACCGGCATTCTTCACTCACTAGGTCGGACACACCCATCACGAATTTATTCATTCTAGACCGTGAGTCGGCAACCAAGTGTGGAGCATATCTTGAAAGTTGGTTAAACTTGAGGTCATACTCCCTCACACTCATAGATCCTTGTTTTAAATTCATGAACTCCACCAATTTGGCTTCCCTAAGCTCTAGAGGAAAGAATCGATTAAGGAAAGCCGTTTTGAACTCATCCCAAGGCACCACATAGTTTACCCCTTTCTCTCTCTTCCATTGGTTGTACCATATTTGGGCCACTCCTTTTAGTTGGTAGGCCGCCAACTCCGCCTTATTTTCTGACCTCACGCCCATGATAGCTAATATCTTTTGGACTTCATCAATGAACTCTTGAGGGTCTTCATCTAACTTAAACCCATAGAATTCTGGGGGATTCATCCGCACGAAGTCTCTCACCCGAGATGCCGGGGTAGGAGCCTGAGGGGCATGGGTCCCGTGGTTGGCTTGATTAGCCATAGCTTGTGCATATAAAGTAAGGGCATCCCGGAGATCCCCATTGGTCGGTTGTTCCTCGGATGCGCGGGCTCGTCTTCCTCTTGTATTAGGCATGATCTAGCATAGCAAAGAACAACCGTTAGGGAAGAACTTAATTCAACTCTATAGCACGACTTAGAACATGGAGAAGGGAAACATTTCCTAAAACGTCTCATAGCCTCCTACTCAAAGTTGTGGTGCACAACACAACCATGAATCGGACTCTAATCAACGCGGTGTGTTGGACTCCGAGGATCATTCAACCTAGGGCTCTGATACCTTATTGTCACGACCCAAGCCTAGGGCCTAGATGTGACCGGCGAATGGGGAACCCGAAGGAACCCCAAACAAGCCTCATAGCGTATCATTACACATCCTTGGTCGCGGAAGCAATTAAATGACCATAAACGATAAGCATAATCAAGGGGGAAATCGGGACTAAGGGAGCAAAAAAAAAAATGATACATAAATACCATAGATGAGTCAAGCTCAAGCATAATACACAACTTGTCCAACACCACCTCTAAACATGAGTACTTAGCGGGGGCCAAGACAAACTACCGGGCTCACCCTCATAGTCAAAACATAACTAGAAAGGAAAAGTTTTATACATAGCAAAAGATCATGAGCAACGTCCCCGAAATGGAGGACTCACCAATAACCACTATAGAAAATCGTACTAGCCACGCGGAGGAGGATGGTCAAGCGGTGCTCCGGTCCCTACATGGTGACATCATGTAGGCATAGAGTATGCGTTAGTACATTTGAATGTACTAAGTATATGGGATGCAATGCAATGCTACATTAGATGGACATCATAGGAAAAATGCGTAATCATACCCAATAGATAGCATATTAATGAAATGATATGTATAATGATGCTTACATAAAATCATATTTAGTGGGACGTAGTACATGTGTGGCGAGTGACCATCAATATAGTATTTCCAAGGCCTACCACCCCCTTGGAGAGGCGAAAGAGGTACAACCCCTCAATATGGTTACACGGGCCTACCACCCCCCGAGCTAGGGACCAAGGTACAAACCCCTCGATATGGTTATACGGGCCTACTACCCCCCGTACTAGGCAACCAAGGTACCAACCCCTCGATACGGTTATACGGGCCTACTACCCCCCGTACTAGGCAACCAAGTACCAACCCCTCGATACGCAACCCCCCCGTACTAGGCAACCAAGGTACCAACCCCTCGATACGGTTATACGGGCCTACTACCCCCCGTACTAGGCAACCAAGGTACCAACCCCTCGATACGGTTATACGGGCCTACTACCCCCCGTACTAGGCTTGGTCGACTCACAACACTTATATAGAGAAAATCATATACATGTGTCCATTTCATCATCATTTCAGTAATTACATAACCATCCGACTCATAGGACGTACCTTGGACCTTCCCTTTCCTAAGAATTCTATAAATGGGCATTTTATCAAACACAAGGTGGGCAATTGTTCATGTAAATGAAATCATGTATTTCAAGAATACTAAGTCCAACCAATTCCAAAATCCATATAAATCAGCCCACCAACAACATACATATATATATAAACCTTCATAATTTGATCATGGAAGCATGTAAACCATAAACATCACATAATAATTCCATTTCATGATAATATGCAAAATGGACCATAATAGGGTGTGTAGTAGTAATTCCATAATTCAAGAGTTCATAAATAATCATAAGGACCCATAAACTTGAAGTAGAAATAGAGGATAAATGGTTGGACTTGTGGAAAGGAAGGTTTCCACAATCAAACCCACATACCTCAACTTTGGAGAATCCTTGATGAAGATTGGAATGGAGAATCGAAGCTTGAGATTGAGTCTTGAATCCGGAATTAGAGCTTGAGATGTTTGAATTTGGTTGAAGATCTTGGTGGAATTTTTGGAGAGGGCTTAGAGAGTGTTGTTGGAGTTTAGAAAATGACTAAGTATGGGACATATCCCCTTTTTATAAAAAATGTCTCCAACCCGCCTAAAAAAAAAACTGCTCACTGGAAATTGCAAATCTGCACAGACAGGTTTTACGAAAATGGTCATAACTCCCTCATCCTAACTCGGAATGAGGTGAAACCAAGTGCGTTGGAAAGCTAACTCAAAGAGCTTTAATTTAATAGGCTACAGCCCTTCCAGTTCCTTGTGTGCTAAGAGATATGCCCCTTTAAAGTTGACCCTCCAAATCGCAATTTTTGCGATTTTCGAATTTTGATACGGTTGCTCTAAAATTCGGGTTAGACCCATTTCCCACTCAATTTGACCCCACAAATAAGAATATGAAGTCGAATTTCCGAAATCATGCACGGATTTTGAGATATATGGAAATTACAATTATAGGTGTTTCCGAAGCACATTTTCGGGCATTTTTGGGGTCGTTTCAAGTTAGCATCGGTTCATCCGATTTTCCATGTGTCTCTTTTGAAGAAGTATGTTGGAGATACGACATCCATAGTGCCTTTAGAAAGTCTTGGCATCAAAGGAAGTTTATCTTATGAAGAGGTTCCGGTGGAGATTCTAGACCGACAAGTCCGGAGGTTGAGAAACAAAGAAGTCGCTTCCGTTAAGGTATTGTGGAGGAATCAATTAGTTGAGGGTGCTACGTGGGAGGCCGAGGCCGATATGATGTCCCGTTATCCTCATCTCTTTCCTTTCGAGTCTTCCCTAGCTTAAGGTATTTAGCTCCTCATGGTTTATTTCTAGGATTCATGCGTCTTAGCCATTCTCATGTTTCCTTATGCATGCATTCATTAGGTGTTTATGGATTGACTTTTTGTGATGAAGCATGCTTTAGCTTGGAGTTGATCTTCCTCCTCGTATATGTGCATTATGTAGTTGCATTCATGATTAGAATAATAGAGTTGTTGTTTCCCCTACTCTTGTTGTTGTTAGTTGAGTTCCATTCGGGGACGATGTTCCCAAGGGGGAGATATTGTAATACCTCAGTTTTCGAAAGAGAAAAATTTTCAATTTTTTTGGCCCAGAGTCACTTTCTACGGATGAAACCTATGGCTCGTAGACCAATTGACGGACCATAGAATGCATCCGTAGAAAGAGGGTAAAATGTTTTGAAAATTCAAGTCTCTGAGGTCGAGTCTACGGGCTAGCAGGACGGACCATAGGTCTTTCCACGGATCATAGAAAGGTCCCGTCAAGTGTTCCAGACTTAGTCAAGTTTATTAGGGTCAAGTTGGGTTCTACGGGTTGGACCTACGTATCGTAGAATGGTCTACGGGCCGTAGATCGAAGTCGTAGAAAGTTTCCTGAGTTTTGGATTTTCTGAAGTTTTCTACGGTCCAACAAGACGGTCCGTAGGAAGTGTTACGAACCGTAGGTTGGGACCGTAGACTTCATCCGGCAGTTAGTTTCCAGGGGTCTTTATGTCTTTTAACAATTCTTTTAAGTCTTTTTAATTCTGAATTTACCCCTAAATTGAACCACTATATAAGTCTTTATTCCCAAATTATTCCTTCATTAATTACATTCTCAAATTCCCAACTTCCCAAATATTTCTCTCTCTAGAAAAGTTCTCTCAATTCTCAAGGAAGAATGAGGTCTAGGATCCTCCATTGAAGGTCATCGATTTCTAGCAATTTCTTGTGGACATTGTTGAGGTATGTTAGCATTCACCATTGGAGTCCTTTCCTCCAATGGGTCCTTAGTTTTCTTCAATTTTCAAGGTTCAATTTCCCCAAATTGAGTTAGGGTTTGATCAATTCTTATGGGTTCTTTAATTATGATTCCAATTGTTGATTTTATGATTCGTAGTGCACGATCTAGTGAGATAAAGTAATTTAGTGCACGATTTAGTGTGATGTATATGATTTGAGTAGAAATTGTATGAACCCATGCATGAGTCATGATTCCTAGTTATGAATTATGAAGAAGTATGATCCATGCATTTATGAAATTGATGAAAATATGCATGATTCTAGTTTATTGCATGATTCTAAGATGAATTGACATGTACCCATACTAGGTCATGATTTATGAACATAGAAATAGCTTGCATAAGAGATTCATGTATACGAATAGCTTGCATAAGAGATGCATGTATATGAATAGCTTGCATAAGAGATGAATGTATATGAATAACTTGCATAAGAGATGCATGTTATATAGATGATGGTATCCGTGAGTTGTGAAAAGGTTTTCTTCACAATAAGAAAAGAATATGAATATGAAAGGTTTTTCTCACATAAATTAGGGTTCATATGGTTGAAAGGCTTTCTCACCTATATATGAATCGATTAGGAGCTATTTTAATGACATAACCTTGGGCAAGCCCATGGTAGTTGAAACATCTTGATATGATCTTAGATTGGAATTGGTAACCCCAGATGTACCTATTCCTTGGTTAAAATATGAATAAGCTCAATTGACTATTCCTTGGGATTTTACTTAGCACCGAGCGGGCTTTTGGGATGAAGGTTTCCGTTTAGCGTCCGTGGACCTTTAGTAGCAATCCCTAAGTCCCATAACTACGTGCCTCATTGGTTTTGTCTCAGATAGACACATGGCTAGTGGATCCACGTAAGCTACAGATTTATGGTCCTTACCTTGGCAAGTAGGACACCCCTTCTAGTGGTGTAGGGTAGACATCACTCCCCTTTTCGGTGTGGGGCAGACACTGGATTCCATGTTATAGCTCATATGGTCTATGTCGGTTAAATGTAAAAATCCCATAATAATAAACTATGGTACTAGAAGTATCTCACGAGACAAGACTTATGATATGACTAGCTTGCATTAACCATGTTTATGCATTGAGTTTCTAACCCTTTTGTCACATGATTTAGTTTGGTCATTGCATGCTCATGATGATATCTCACTAGCATGATTTCCTATATGAAAGCATCTTATTGGCATTATTTATGTGATTATATTCATTTGCTTCATACTTAGTACATTCCATGTACTAATGCATACTTGTGCCTACATTCTCTTATAATGTAGGGTCAGACAGTCACCCTTCGCACTCTCGTGGTTAGTTCTTCTCAGAGTTCGAGCTATCTTCCTTGGTGAGTCCTCATGCTTCGGGGACGAAAAGACCTTATTGATTTCTTTACTTTCAGTTTCAGACTTGTATATGATGTACGGGTTACGTCCCGATCATTCTAATGTATGAGATGGCTTTTGAGGCATAGTCAAGACTTCCGCTTGTAAACTCTTACTTTTATGAGATTTTCTATTTCTTTTCTCATTTTTGTCTTTACCTTATGTATATGTATGCTAAGTGGCTTGTGTGGGGCCTCTCGGGGTCCTATACGCCATGTCACTCCTAGGGGGTACTTTGGGTCGTGATTGTTGCTTCCAATTGCACACGCAAGTGTACGTTGT
The DNA here is from genome assembly GCA_018342035.1 of Solanum appendiculatum. Lineage (NCBI taxonomy): Eukaryota > Viridiplantae > Streptophyta > Magnoliopsida > Solanales > Solanaceae > Solanum > Solanum appendiculatum. The sequence goes on along the minus strand of JAGDQO010001238.1, from coordinate 105,770 downwards.
CGCAGAAGTAATAAGTGGCTCTTTAATAACCGGAATATCGAACCCACAGAGACTTGTCAATTAACTATTTACTAAATTATACTTGTCTAATTATTTATTTAAGAATGTAAAAAGAAATAAAAAAATGCAAGAATTAAATACTAAGATTAACTTACAGTGATTGGGACAATTCCAGGGCTGCAGCATGCATAGGGTTTCATGTATCGCATCTCATGTAATGAATTAAATACGGTTATCAAATTACTGATTTACAGGGTTGATTTTATGATCATGATCTCTCGACCTCTGATCACCTACTCCAACTAGCTGTCTAACTACATCGTTGAGCGGGGATAGGCAGTCCTAATTGGCGAGCATTTATATTTCATCCTGTTTCATAACCGAGCGAGGTGTTCGTCCGGGCGTCACTCCTGAACACGAAGCTAAACAAAGTTAGAACAAGCTCTTTGCATTCTCTGGTCTATCTACCTCTTCATCTCTCGAGTCCAAGAATAGACAATAGATTTATTTCTATGGTGGCCTAGCATGAAATACTACAAAAGGAACACAAAAGTAATTTAAGAGATAACCAATAATTAATTCAAAACAATAGATATTCAACAATTACCCATAGTCGCAGCCCCAGAACAAGGGTCTTTAGCTACTAATACCTAAGAAAAAGAAAGAAGAAAAGAACCCTAAAAAGTATTGACAACTTTTCCTTACAAAGTGTATCCTCCCCGTATTTCCCAATAATTATTTCTATGGACTATTTATAGATATAGAAAACCCTAAATAAAATAATTGAGTCCAAAACTAATTAGAAACCCAAAACCAAACGGGATTGGATTTCCTCGTGAACGAACAATACATCACTTGACACGTGGTAGCATGTAATACTTCAATCTAATTTGCAATTTGAAATCTTCTGTACTTCATATATGTTATACAATATTATATTAAATTTAATCCATTAAGTTGTCTGCTTGATTTCCTTCTTCAATCTTTCATCTTTAATTTGTTTTAGCTCCAAACTTCTTCATCTTCACACCAATTTAATCCTACAAAAAAAATACACTATTAAGCACACTCCATAAAATTCATGCTAAAAAAGGACAAATATAAATAATAAATATGAGGCAATTAATGATAAGAAAATATATTTTTGGCCTCAGATCAACACCCCACACTTAAACTTTTGTTCGTCCTCGAGCAAACATTAAAGCTCATCTCAAAAATCATACTAGGAATGTCATCACTTTGGTTGTTACAAAACAATTAGGCCATCCACAAATTTCAAAAACATCAAGTACAATTCTCGCTCATTATGCCAGACATTCAAATAAACAACAAACCTCTAACATTCAAACCTCAAGGAAGGACTCTGAACTCATCAAATTTAAGCTTGCTCACCTATTCTCATCAAAGAAAGTTATTGACATCACCTATCCATCATGAAACAAGTGCCCTCACAAAAACAAATAGTCCACACACTCAATTCAAAAGATTGAATATAAATTAAGGACTTCACATCAAAGAACAACTCTCACACTCACAAATAAAATTCACATGTATGCACAAAGAACCATATGCTTGCCCATTATGTACATCTCCACTAATTAAGCATGCTTGAATAGAATCGAATAGGACTTTAACGGATTGTAATGCAAGCTAGGGGACGGGTAGGAAAACTATATAATAGTGACTTACACTTCCCTAAGCACTTTGCAATTTTAGACTTCATCACCCATTATTTTCTTCTCTTTATTTCCAGCCCTCTCTTCAACAATTATTTCACAAGTAATTCTCATCATCTCAAGAATGCTTCAATCATTTTTTTTTCTTTCATAGTAATAATTATTTTTTTCTCAAAGAATTTTTTTTTCCTTTTTTTTCTTCTTTTTCATGTCACATTCTTTCGAAGAGGGCTTTTTTCACCACTTTGTAGCTATCATTGATTTCTTTTTTCACTCAACCATCTCTTTTCTTTTTCCAGATATAACAATTATAATCAGTCTATGCTACAGTGCTCAAGGAAGCAAGGTGCAAAAACTAGGGATTTAACAAAATAGTCAAGGGCAAAATATGGCTATCAACAAAAGGCTACAGACTCAAAAGGGCTAACTAGTGATATATTATCTGAAAAGGCTAAAATTTACAAGACAAATAAAAAAAAAAAGCCTATTATCATCTCCTAAACAGAGCAACCCTTTTTATTTCGCTTCAATAACATTCAGGGCAAGTTCTAGACTAAGATGCAAAACATGGGATAAACAAATTCTCACCACACATGGCACAAGTATCAATCAAGATGGATCAATTCCACTTCTAAGAGGGACAGGGTCATAACAAACTACAAAATAAAATAAGCTATTTACAAAGTCACAATCATGAACCTCGGTGTCAAAGAGTCTGCAATTTCATTAGCAATCAAGCATTCACAAGAAATTATTATTCAAAATTAGGCCTAAATAACAAGTATCACACAACTCAAAAGGGTCTTTTCTTTTCTTTTAAAAAAAAAAAAAATTAAAAATTTACTACCTATTGGTTCAAAGGGACTATCCTCAAGAAAAGTACCGAAAACAAAAGCCGAGGAACCCACCTAAAAAATACAAAAAAGACTCGATAAAGCAGTAAAAACTAGGAATTCATTCCTCCACCCCACACTTAAAAAGATGCTATGTGAGAATCAAATAAAATTTAAAACAAGGGTTAGGAAAACTCCCTGAGGCCTCTAGGCCTAGCTAGTAGCATGTTCTCTTTTTCCATCAAGGGGTCGTACACACCATACACTTAAGCTCAAACTTGCTCCTTAGCTCCAAATTTTTGGGTACTCAGACTTCCCCTAATCTGCAAAAAAACAAGACCAAAAGAAAAAAATGACACTATATAAAAAAATAAAATAAGAAGCTACACTACCAATTGGGTTGCCTCCCAATAAGCGCCTAATTTAATGTCGCGGCACGACACAAGTAAATTCACTACTTTTCTTTCCACTTTGAACTTGTGAATTGTACCCCTAACTTTGCATCAATTTTTCTGCTCCTCTCTAGGGGCGGTGGTATAAAGATAAAGGAGCCAAGTAATAAATGTTGCATCTTGCACTTCTTGGCCCTATGTGAGGAATGTCGTTTCGTCTACGTGAATTAGAAAACTTTAGAATGTAGGGGCCTTATTCCTCATCTAGACACTCCTCTATTAGTTCAAATGACTCGAATTTCATGTCATCATCCAAGCATAATGTAGAAAAATGTTTAGAATGAGGCCCAATATGCCCCAACTCCAAAGCAGCATTATTTACAACATTCTCACTTTTGTACTCTTTCTCAACATAGACATTAAGGAATAATGTATAGTTGAATGGTTGGAATTCCTCTTTTTGCTCCACTAGTTGGTCATCATCCACAATAATTGGTGAGTGGGCATTAGACATCTCAATCTTTTTATTCAGGTGAGCCTCCAAGTCATGAATATCTAAAACAAATTGATCTATTTCTTGTGTGAGCTCAACTCTTCCTTCTATCAGTTGGGTTGTCATGTATGTCAGATCATCACGGATAGACTCTTGACACTTTAAAAGTTGAATTTGTCCTTGTATCCAATATTGACTCACTATCTCTGCTTCTTCACGACTTTCTCTTTGTTGGGATTCAATATCTTCCTCTATTTTAGCTAGGACTGCAATTTGCAATCCAATATCGTCAAGCATAGCCTGCATTACTCTGATTTTTGATTGCTCTTCCACGCATTCCAACATTTGTTCTGAGATTTTTAAATTAACTTTGTCCAGCATGTCCGCACATTCCATAAATGAATTCACATTGTAAACCTCTTGTTTTGCATTATCCATTGCATCACCCCTGCCAACATCACAAATAACAGAAGAATCATAATAAGGGTTCGGGGAAGGGGAGTAAGAGTTAGGACAACCATTCCAATGACCAAATTGACCACCACATATATGACATATAGGACAATCGATATCCAAGTGGGGTCCATTACAATAATTACAAGGATACTTATAGGAATACTCCTCACCCAAGCATGGTTTATCCCAATAAGCCATATCAATAAGAGTACCAAATTATTCAAAGGTAAAAAAAAAATTATTGTTCAGAAAAAAAAGCTAATTAATAAAACAAAAAAAGAAAATTTTAAATAAATAAAAATAAAAAGTATAACCTAGAAGAATAGTTAATTTCTGGCAGCGGCGCCAAAACCTTGTTGCTTCCAATTGCACACGCAAGTGTACGTGGTCGCAAAAGTAATAAGTGGCTCTTTAAGAACCGAAATATCGAACCCACAGAGACTTGTCAATTAATTATTTACTAAATTATACTAGTCTAATTATTTATTTAAGAATGTCAAAAGAAATAAAAAAATGCAAGAATTAAATACTAAGATTAACTTACAGTGATTGGGACAATTCCAGGGCTGCAGCATGCATAGGGTTTCATGTAACGCATCTCATGTAATGAATTAAATACGGTTATCAAATTACTGATTTACAGGGTTGATTTTATGATCATGATCTCTCGACCTCTAATCACCTACTCAAACTAGCTGTCTAACTACATCGTTGAGCGGGGATAGGCAGTCCTAATTGGCGAGCATTTATATTTCATCCTGTTTCGTAACCAAGCGAGGTGTTCGTCCGAGCGTCACTCCTGAACACGAATCTAAACAAAGTTAGAACAAGCTATTTGCATTCTTTGGTCTATCTACCTCTTCATCTCTCGAGTCCAAGAATAGACAATAGATTTATTTCTATGCTGGACTGGCTTGAAATACTAAAACATGAACACAAAAGTAATTTAAGCGATAACCAATAATTAATTCAAAACAATCGATATTCAACAATTACTCATAGTTGCAGCCCCAGAACAAAGGTATTTAGCTACTAATACCTAAGAAAAAGAAAGAAGAAAAGAACCCTAAAAAGTATTGACAACTTTTCCTTACAAAGTGTATCCTCCCCGTATTTCCCAATAATTATTTCTATGGACTATTTATAGATATAGAAAATCCTAAATAAAATAATTGAGTCCAAAACAAATTAGGAACCCAAAACCAAACGGAATTGGATTTCCTCGTGAACGAACAATACATCACTTGACACGTGGCAGCATGTAATACTTCAATCTAATTTGCAATTTGAAATCTTATGTACTTCATATATGTTATACAATATTATATTAAATTTAATCCATTAAGTTGTCTGCTTGATTTCCTTCTTCAATCTTTCATCTTTAATTTGTTTTAGCTCCAAACTTCTTCATCTTCACACCAATTTAATCCTACAAAAAAAATACACTATTAAGCACACTCCATAAAATTCATGCTCAAAAAGGACAAATATAAATAATAAATATGAGGCAATTAATAATAAGAAAATATATTTTTGGCCTCAGATCAGTGACAAAGAAGAAATTCATTCAAATGTATTATGTATCAATTGTATTTAATTAAAAATAGGTGAGAGTTTTGTATTTTATTATAATTGGATTCGAAAAATTGTATTTTGTATTTTTGTATCAATTGTATTTGTATTCGTACGAATACAATATGCATTCATCTTCTCTGACAAATGTATTTGTATCCAATCAAAGAGATGATGAATACATTTATATTTGTTATATTTCGAATACAATTGATACAAAATAAATAAAGAATACAATTCAAAATAAATACAAAATACAATTTGTTGTATTTCTAATACAATTGATACAAAATAAATACATAATACAATGCAAAATAAATACAAAATACAATCCTCTCTCTTCCCTCTCTCGATCTCACTCGCCTCTCTCCTCCCTCTCTCAATCTCGCTCGCCTCTCTCCTCCCTCTCTCGATCTCACTCGCTTCTCTCCTCTTAATATGTATTCATTTTGATACAAATCAGTTTGTAATTGTATTTTTTTTCTCCAAAATTTACAAAAAAAGTACACTCTATCCTCTCTCTCCTAGATCTCGCTCGCCTCTCTCCTCCCTCCTCTCCTAACATTTTGCTATTGTTCGTAATTAAGCAAACTATACCTATATATAGAGTGCCTAATGTTTGTTATTTTTGAAAGTTTCCCCTTCTTGTTTGACCCAAGAAGGGGCCCAAAATCAGTTAATGTGTGCTCAGTTTGTGGCAAGTCCAGGCCCATAATCAGAAAACATAGTACTATGAGAGATTGAGATCATATTTGACAAGTGGTACTATTAACTTTAATTATGTCAAAGCTAGTTATGATCTTGCAGATTCACTAATCAATACATTGCCAAGAGAATGGGTCTGGAGTACATCAACAGGGATGAGATTAAAGCTCATAAATTTATATGTCATATATGAAGAAACTCAACCTAAGAAGTAGAGATCATAAAACCAAGTTCAATGAGAAAAATGAATTATCTGATGACTTTTTTTAAAATTATTCAAAATAAAACTTTATAATCTTTAGTCATGTCTGGAGAACAGGTGAAAAGAGGTTCATCAGATCGATAAAATTACACAGCTACTGCGTTGCAATGGCGTTGCTCTTTCGTGGTGGAGGATATCCTCTCAAAAATGCTCTAAAAAGAGTAAGAGCTTGTGAAGGAGAAGTATAAGGCACTTCATGAGCAGCACCTCTAACTGTAGCAAATGTTAAATATGTTACATTTTTGCCTTCTCTTAGCCCTCCAAATGATTGACTCCATCCTCCAATCTGCAAATTAATCAACAAATTATGTATACACATGTTTTCGTTGTTCGGTCCCAACAATATAGAGATGGATCCAAGATTTAGAATTACTAAATTTGAAGTGAGTGCCTTTATTCTTAAGGGAAATGGCTCAATATGCCCCCTGAACTGTACGATTCAAGGCAGATTCACCCTCCATTAAAAAATCTCTTTTTACCCTTGCCGTTATCAAAATAGCTCAATTTTGCCCTTTTGCACTAACGATAATAACATAAAGGGTAAATTTAGATCATTTGTAAGTTCAAGCCCAAAAGTGCAAAATTGAGCTATTTTGATAACGGCAAGCTTAAAAACGAGACACTTCTATTAAGGAAGGATAAATTTGCTCTAAATTATGTAGTGTAGGGGCAATTTTGGACCTTTACAATAATTTTTTAAAAAAAAAACAGTCTGGTGCACTAAGCTCCTGCTATGCACAGAGAGAACATACCTGCAAGTCATCCTACCAAGGACCATATTTGTCTAAAGCAACTAGCTTTAAATCTTGAGCAAGTAGTTCAGCAATTTTCCTAGTTTGGGTCCGTGGGAGTTTTGAATCTTGGTCTCCACTGTGACAAAAACAAAACATAATATATCCTTTAACTTGGATTTATTTGGCATTTATGCCCTTCAACTTTGGGTGTGCACAAGTAGACACTTAAACTTATACAAAAATGAAGAAGTAGACACACGCATCCTACATGGCATAATACACATAGGACGCCATGTAGGATGCAAAGTTAAAAAGCACGCTTATGTATTATGCCAAACCAAAAATACATTATAGTAATAAACTTCAGTTTTAGTACTAAAAAACTAACCTGAAAAGCAAAATTGGGATATGCTCTTTTAGAATATTTGACAGCGGAGGTATAATGTCTATAGGTACATCTTCCATCTTATACTAAGGGGTCTGAAAATGCAGAGGCAACAAATAGACAAGAGAAAGTAAAAATTTCTCCATTTAACTATTTAAGCTTTTAGATAAAGCGATAAATTACTTAGAGAGAAAGTAAAAAAGGAAGGAAAGAGAACCGACCCTGAACAAATCTCCCATGAATATGGCAGGTTAGTGGTGTTGGCATGTAATGCTTTTTGAACTTCTGGCTTGTTAAGGTACAAATTTATCCATTCAGTAAGACATGGATCAGCAACTTTTGCTGCTTTCTTATCAAACTGTCAAAAGAATATAGCTCCAACAAGTTAGCTCCTAAACATATATAGTTCGTGTGGAACTTAGATTGCATATATACCTTGTCGTGTACTGTGGCGAGGTTTCCAAGGGCCCTTAGTTGTCCTGCTGCAGAAGATATACATTTTGGCAAGAGTATATCATCCTTAACTATATCATTTCCCATCTCTTCCGTTCTGAGTTCCATCACTTTAGCACATTCGCTAGATATCTCGTTATGGATATATATACTCCATCACATACCTTGTTTCATTACAGATTGTTCTTTGCATATCGAGCAGTTCATCAGAAATGACACCATGTGCCCATAGATATTCAGCAGACTTCACGCTTATTTCAATATCTAGGAGTGGATTCCCCAGCTGCAAATTCATTGGATTAAGTGAAACAAACTATCGATCAACAAATAATTCATCAAGATAACGTAATGTAAACATTACTGCGATTGATTTAAGCTTGATCGGTTTAACATTGGGCATTCTGTTGTAATCAAGCAGCAATACTGCAAACTGTGGTATATAGTGACCTAAGAACCGAAAATATGTTATGAAAATACACAACGAAAGGACCATATATATTAGGCAAGTTCAGATATGTGAACCTGCAAAACTCTCCCCGGTTAAGTACACATCCGAGTTTCTATATTCGGGGAACTTGTTGAACCATTTCAGGATGAATTGCAGATTCTCCTTAGCTGTAAAACCGAACACTTGAATTGCATTGAGTACGAAAATCCTATTTGAGGAAATATGGTGTACCTGTTGCTGTATCATCCCAATTGATATGGTCTGAGCTTGTATTTGAGTACGAAAATCCTACTCCAATTGGGGAGTCCACGTATAACAAGTTCGATTCTGTTTCGTGTTATAGCAATCAAAACAAGTCATTGTTATCCGATTTTTGGGTCATAAAAATATGATCATTCAAGAAAAAAGTAGTAAAAACAAGAAACATTACCCAAATCCCAAGAAAATTTGTTAGTCATTAGGCTCCCATCTTTCCCTGGCTGAAAAGGACCATGTTCCATAAAAGCACCATACCCCACAGATGAACAATCAGGACCTAAGATATTCGATTTTGATCAAATTAATATCTTCAAATGAAATCAAGGTCAATAGAGAAGTGGTATATATATATTATATTGCTCGAGCTCTCCAAAAATGTTGTTGTATCTGTGTCAGATCTGACACACACCTGTCGATATTTTTGAAGAGTCTGAGCAACATAGAAGAAGTGTATGTACGTACCTCCATTGTGTGGGGTTCCATCCCCATAATTGATGAAAGTGTTAGTCCACATTTTCTGCATAGCTTTTGCAACTTTGTCAAAGTTGTATTACTTTGCAGATAAGTCATAGAAGAAATATTCTACCTAATTTTGATTTTCTTATGGTCATTGATGTCATCGCTTACATCATCATGGGCCATTTTTTCTCTATAAAAGGGCCATCAACTCATCAATTCAAGACACACCCATTTTCAAAGAGAAAGAGATATAGAGAGCATGAGGTTTCCATAGACTATATAAGAAAATAGTCTGTGAAGAAAAATAGAGTGTGAGCGATATTTTTTTAGTAAGGTGATAAATCAAAAGAGTGTTATTCATTTTGAGTGTGTAGTAATCACTTTGAGTGTTGTACTTGTGACTACACAGTGTAAAAATTCCTTGATATAATAATATCAGTTGCTCCTCTTGGCCCGTGGTTTTTCCCTTATTTAGAAGGGTTTCCACGTAAAATTCTTGGTGTCATTATTTTCCCATTTTATTTCTACTATTTGACCATATGTATTTTTGTGTCAGTCTGCGTTTTCCCAACAAACTGGTATCAGAGCCAAGGTTTTATCTGAGTATGCTATGTGGTTACAGCACAGTCTGAACTTCCACATCAAAAAAGATTTACTTTGATTTGTAATAGTTATTTTTTTCGGAGAAAACGATGGAAGCCAACACAAATAGAATGGTTACTTTGAATGACGTTAATTATGCCATTTGGAAGGGGGAAATGGAAGATCTGTTTTATGTTAAGAATTTTTATCAACCAGTCTTTACCATTATAAAGCCTGAAAATAAAACAGATGAAGAGTGGAATTTGTTGCATAGACAAGTTTGTGGATTCATTAGGCAATGGGTGGACAATAATGTGTTGAACCATATTTCTAGGGAGACACATGCTCAAACCCTATGGGAGCATCTTGAAAGTTTGAATGCTCGGAAGAATGGGAACAACAAAATGTTCTTAATAAAGCAGATGTTGAGTTTAAAGTATCATGATGATTCTCCGATGAAAGATCATTTGAATAATTTTCAAGGGATCATGAACCAGTTATTTGCTATGGGCATCAAATTTAATGAAGAAATTCAAGGCTTACTTCTACTTGGTTCCCTGCCAAACTCTTGGGAAACATTTAGAACTTCATTGTCAAATTTTGCTCCGGATGGTGTGATCTTTATGGATTCCGCCAAAAGTAATGTCTTGAACGAAGAAATGAAAAGAAAATCTCAAAGTTCTTCTTCGTCCGATGTCCTAATAACTGGCTCCAGGGGGAGAAACAAAACTCGTGGTTCTCAAAATAGAGAACATAACAAGAGCAAGTCCAGAGGCAGACTTAAGGATATTGAGTGCTATCATTGTGGCATGAAAGGGCACACAAAGAAGTTTTGCCGGAAGTTGAAGAGGGAGAACAAAGGCAAAGAGAAAAATAAAGAAGATGGCAATGAAAATTGCCTAGCCACCGTCACCACCGAAGACCTTGTTACCATCCTTGATGTGGATCTAATAAATATTGCTTGTGATGAGTCAAGCTGGGTTATGGACACTGGTGCCGCATCTCACGTGACATCAAGGAAGGATTTTTTCTCTTCCTATACTCCTGGTGATTTTGGAACCTTGAGTATGGGTAATGAGGATGTATCAAAGGTGGTTGGTATTGGTACAATTTGTTTGGAAACTAATGTTGGAACTAAACTAATTTTGAACAATGTGAAACATACACCTGATGTTCGTCTACACCTAATTTATGTTGGTGTTTTGGATGATGAAGGATATGTTAGTACCAACGGTGATGGAAAGTGGAAACTCATTAAGGGTCACTTAGTTGTGGCTCGTGGTAACAAACGTCGTGGTCTATACTGGACTACGGTTTCTACTTGTGTTGATATGGTGAACGCAGTTGAGAGCGATAGCTCTTCAACGTTATGGCACAAAAGGCTTAGCCACATCAGTGAAAAAGACTTAATGTTCTAGCCAAGAAGAAATTATTGTTAGATTTCCAAAGTGCTAAATTAGAAAAGTGTGAGCACTGCTTGGCTGGAAAACAAAATAGAGTTTCCTTTAAGTCTAACCCTCCTTCAAGGAAGACAGAGTTGCATGAGTTGGTGCACTCTGATTTATGTGGTCCAATGAAGACAAGGACATTGGGTGGTGCACTCTACTTTGTCACCTTTATTGATGATTGCTCGAGAAAACTCTGGGTCTATATCTTGAAGACTAAAGACCAAGTGTTAGGTGTCTTCAAGCAGTTCCAGGCTTCAGTTGAAAGAGAAACTGGAAAGAAACTAAAATGCATTCGTACTGACAACGGTGGTGAATATTGTGGACCGTTTGATGAATACTGCAAGCATCAAGGTATTAGACACCAGAAGACTCCTTCTAAGACTCCTCAGCTTAATGGTTTGGCTGAGAGAATGAACAGGACCTTGATGGAAAGAGTTAGATGTTTGCTTTCTGAAGCAAAGTTGCCGAACTCATTTTGGGGTGAGGCTTTATTGACCGCTGCACATGTTATTAATTTGTCTCCTATTGTTGTTTTGCAAAGTGATGTTCCAAATAGAGTTTGGCACGGAAAAGATGTTTCCTATGACCATTTGAGAGTATTTGGTTGCAAAGCTTTTGTACATGTGCCGAAAGATGAGAGGTCAAAGTTAGATGCCAAGACAAGGCAGTGCATTTTCATTGGATATGGCCTTGATGAATTTGGTTACAGGCTATATGATCCAATTGAGAAGAAACTTGTGAGAAGCCGTGATATTGTTTTCATGGAGAATCAAACCATTGAAGATATTGACAAAGCGGAGAAGCTAGAATCTTCAAGTTTTGAGGGCATAGTTCATCTTGATGAAGTTCCTCACACAAGTGTGCATGATGTTGTTGGGCTTGATGAACAGGGCGATGCCCAGAATCATGTCTCGGATCAACACGTTGATGTTGATAATAACAATGATGTTGTTATTGATGATCCTTCTGCTCATGAAGTTGTGGACGAATCAAATATTCCGCTTAGGAGGTCCACAAGACAGCGGGTTCCTTCCTCTCGTTATTCACCCAATGAGTATGTGTTACTCACTGACGGAGGAGAACCTGAATGTTACGAGTAGGCTATGGAAGATGAGTACAAAGATCAATGAATTGAAGCCATGCAAGATGAGATGAAGTCTCTGCATGAGAACCACACTTATGAGTTGGTGAAATTGCCTAAAGGCATGAGAGCTTGAAGAACAAGTGGGTGTTCAAAGTTAAACTTGAAGAACAAAACTTGAAGCCCAGATACAATGCTAGATTGGCTGTTAAGGGATTTGGTCAAAGGAAGGGTATTTACTTTGACGAAATATTTTTTCCTGTCGTGAAAATGTCCTCCATACGTACAGTTCTAGGTTTGGCTGCTAGTTTTAATTTAGAGATTGAGCAAATGGATGTGAAGACGGCTTTCCTTCACGGTGACCTAGAAGAAGGGATTTATATGGAACAACCTGAGGGCTTCAAAGTAAATGGTAAAGAAAATTTTGTGTGCAAACTCAGGACGAGTCTCTATGGCATAAAGCAAACTCCTAGACAGTGGTACAAGAAGTTTGAATCTGTCATGGGGGAGCAAGGCTATAAGAAGACTTTCTCAGATCATTGTGTATTTGTACAAAAAACTCTGACAATGATTTTATCATCCTCTTGCTATACGTGGATGATATGTTGATTGTGGGCAAGAATACTTCCAAGATTGACGAGTTGAAGAAAGAATTGTGTAAGTCTTTTGCTATGAAAGACTTGGGTCATGCCAAGCAAATTTTGGGCATGAGAATCACTCGTCTTAGAGATGAAAGGAAGATTCACTTGTCTCAGAAGAAGTACATTGAACGTGTATTAGAGCGCTTCAATATGAGGAGTTCTAAGCCTGTTAGCACACCTCTTTCTGGTCATATGAAATTGAGCAAGAAGATGTGTCCTACAGCTAGGGAGGAAAAAGAGAGCATGGCCAAAGTTCCATATTCCTCCGTCGTCTGAACTCTAATGTATGCAATGGTATGCACTAGACCTGATATTGCTCACGCAATTGGTGTTGTCTGTAGATTTCTCGATAATCCTGAAAAAGAGCATTGGGAAGCTGTGAAGTGGATACTCATGTATCTTAGAGGAAGCTCAGATGAATGCTTGTGTTTTGGATCATCAAATCCAATCTTGAAGGGCTATACAGATGTTGATATGGCAGGTGACCTTGATAATAGAAAATTCACTACTGGATATTTGTTTACTTTTTTAGGGGGAGCTATATCATGGCAGTCAAAGTTGCAGAAGTGTGTTGCACTATCTACAATTGAAGCTGAGTATATTGCGGCTACTAAAGCCAGCAAGGATATGATATGGCTCAAGCGATTTCTTCAAGAACTTGGATTGCAACAGATGGAGTATGTTGTCTATTGTGACAGCCAGAGTGCAATAGAGTTGAGCAAAGACTCCATGTACCATGCAAGGACAAAACACATTGACGTCAGATATCATTGGATTCGTGAGGAAGTGGAGAGTGAATCATTTCACATCAAAAAGATCCACACAAGTGAAAATCCTGCAGATATGCTAACCAAGACGATACCAAAAGACAAGTTTGAGTTCTGTAAAGAACTTGTCGGTATTAGCTCTCTCTAAAGAAGATGAAGATACCTCCTTCAGGTGAATGGGTCTAGAGGGGGAGATTTGTGGGGTTCCATCCCCATAATTGATGAAAGTGCTAGTCCACATTTTCTGCATAACTTTTGCAACTTTGTCAAAGTTGTATTACTTTGCAGATAAGTTATAGAAGAAATATTATACCTAAGTTTGATTTTCTTATGGTCATTGATGTCATCGCTTACATCATCATGGGCCATTTTTTCTCTATAAAAGGGCCATCAACTCATCAATTCAAGACACACCCATTTTCACAGAGAGAGATATAAAGAGCGTGAGGTTTCCATAGACTATATAAGAAAATAGTCTGTGAAGAAAAATAGAGTGTGAGCGATATTTTTTAGTAAGGTGGTAAATCAAAAGAGTATTATTCCTTTTGAGTGTGTAGTAGCTACTTTGAGTGTTGTACTCGTGACTACACAGTGTAAAAATTCATTGCTATAATAATATCAGTTGCTCCTCTTGGCCCGTGGTTTTTCCCTTATTTAGAAGGGTTTCCACGTAAAATTCTTGGTGTCATTATTTTCCCATTTTATTTCTACTATTTTGACCATATATATTTTTGTGTCAGTCCGCGTTTTCCGAACACATTGAGCCACATAGTAAGAGGAAGTCATGTTGCATTTTCTGAATCCACTTCAACAAAATAATAAAAGAGAGCTCTACCATGTTGAGAATTTGTAGCAATATAACCAGAGTGTTGTTTGAAGAATATATTTGGAGGTTGTCCAGGAAGAGAAGTTATGAGCTCACAACTTGATTTGTAGAACAACAAGGAAGAAAAGATGGTGAAGATATACAACCATATTGGAACTATTTTCAGATGAAAAAAAAGTGAATTTTGAATGTGTCAATAAGTTGAAGAACAATAATTGTACATTAATATTAACTTATTATAATTAATTGATGAAGAAGTAGGCCATGAGGATTTAAATAGTACATCACAATGACATAAAATAATCCATGCCAGCCATAAGTTAATTGTTTAGTAGCCAATAAAGCCTTGGTAAAGTTTAGGGAGGCGTAGGGGCCTTCGTTATAAAGGCAAGGTGTATATGTTGGAGAAACCAAACCGCTAATCGAGTTTAAAAACCCGACTAATGATTTGATTTGACTTGGTTTGGTATTGAAAGAGAAAATCTGACTATACTTGAGTTGGTTTGGTTTTAACTATCAAATCAAACCATTTGTGTCGGATTTTCAAGAGGAAATATAACAAACATTTGAGAGGCAGAAAAATTTCTGAAATTGTAGGCTCCTTGATTGATTATTATTCATCATCACTAATGAATGCCCTTTTAAATAGGCTTACAATTCAATTAAAATGTGGAATTAAAAAGGCACTAACTCAGTAGTGTTTTCAACTGAAATGAGAAATTTAAGAACCAAATAACAGTAATCCTAGACTAAAAGAAAGTTGTAGTAACTTTTTCTACTTCTTTTTTGAATCATTTATTCAATAGCTTATACCAAGGATAGAGCCAAGGGGCTTTAATTGGAAAATTACACTATAGTTAAAATTATTTGTTTTATATATATAATTGATGTTGAATGTTCTTGATTTTTTTCGTATGTTTTTTTTTAAATATTTTGAAGAAAAAAAACATCTTAGCTGATAATTATTGGCACATCTTTCCTGTAATAGTGCATAGTAAGTTGTAGTTGTTAGTTAGTTATTTACTGCTTGTAGGTTTAATGTTGCACGTTTATTATTAAGAGTACACTAGGAATACATCTCATATAGTATAGGAGTTGTTATTGGTCTTCACTTGTATTTAAAAAGTTTCTCTGCACATTGTAAAAATAAAATAGATTTCATTGTTTTCCATCCTAAATCTTTATGGTATCAGGGCTCTTCTAAACTCCAACGAGTATCAATAAATCTACTCGTCTCTTTAATATATTTTTTACGTTCCTCTATCATGGGGACTCCAAACACTTCTATCATTGATGTTGATAACACCACCCACCTAGTTCAATTTAATTCAGGCTCCCAACTACCCATAATGTCATGCTCCGAGCCTACATCCTGAAAGTTACCGGGACTCGAGAATCATTTCTGGTCCCCAAGCGAACCCTTAGCCTGGCTGACTACTTAGCGGAAGACTTACTGTTGACACCCAATTTTGACCGACCTATAACCCTTTCTGAATTGCTATTTGATTAAATATGTATTACAAAACCTTTTCCGCTTATTACGATTTCAAAATTATAAGTAGTTTTATGTAAATAATTAGACATTTTAATATTCATAATTTACAAAATTTATTGTAATTATATATATATAATCAAATTTTTATTTTTAAATTATATTTATCGGTTGTCAAATTTTAAAATAATTATTTCGCTTATCGATTTAAAGGTTAAAATATTCAAGTATGCTTATTTTATATAAAAATTATTTATTAAGTGTAATACATAATTAATTAAATATCAATTCACATTATCTTCCTCTAAATCATTTAAATTCTAACCTTTCTATCCAATTCATTTCAATTCTAGCCCCTTCTATTTCAATTTCATTTCAATTCTAGCCCCTTCTATTTCAATTTCATTTCAATTCTAGCCCTTTCCAATTCTTATGCCAATTATAGCCATTTCACTCCAATTTCATACTTTCAATCCATTTAATCTCATCCGTCCATCCATTCTAATCAACTTTCAAGATTAAATCCTAACCATTCGCGATTTTGAATCAATGGTTGAGATCTAATCTCCCAAACCTTCCTATTTTAATACCTAATACCGCCAATCCCTATTCATTCTTTTTCATTCTCCTCTTTCTCTCCAAAAATGCCGCCCTTTCCTCCTCTCCCATTTCCCCTCGTCTCTCTACTCCGGGCAGCGCCACTGCTCGCCGGCAGAATCCCGGTGACACCCCCATCCTTCTCTTCTCCCCTTTCTCTTCCCCCATCGCAAAACCGAACCCCCCTCGACCTCCCGCCTCCTCTCTCCCTCTTCTTCCCCCTATCCTCCTCTCTGCTCCACCGGCAGGCCGACAGCCCAAGCCGGCGAGCCCCTTCTCTTCCCCTCTTCTCGCTGCTCCCTCTCTTTTCCTTGAACTCCGGCGAAAACTCCCTCTGGCGAAGTCGACGGACAGCAACAACCACCAGCGACACCGGTGAAGCTCCGGTCAGTAGCGAGCTCCGGCACTACAAGGACAACGAACAAAGACTCCGACCAAGCGAGCTCCGGTGAAGTCTAAGGTTGGATCGGTCAAAGACGGATCTCAACAGATCCGTCCGGGTACTTTCTTTTAGATTATTATATCATCTTTTCAATAATTCTATTCTCCTTCTTATTCACAATCTAACTTTGATTTCATCATGATATGAAATTTTGTGCATGTTTAGTATATAGTCATTTTAGTCTTAAATTTGAACTATTGGTTGTGATTTTCAGATCCCGTGTGCTATTCTTGTTTGCGATTTTCTGTGGCCCTTGAGTTTCACTGTGATTTATATGATTTGATGAAGGCATTTCTTCTTCTTGACTGTTTTCCATGACTACAACTCGAAAACTGTTACAAATGCTTGTTGACTCTTGCTAATTTCATTCTGTCAGTTCACTGATTACTCCTTTAATTGATTCTTGTTACCTTTGCTGATGCTATCAGAATGTTTGTATGGAATCAAGTTGATGTTAATCCCTTATTTTACTTACTTAATTAGTGGCTGATTGGGTATGGGATTTTACTGTTAATACATGTTTATATATGGTAGTGTGCTTAAATTGATATGTTTACATTATATTTGAAATCAAAACTAGATTCTGGCATTATTAATTGACTTTTGTGTCTATGTGTTGACTAATCTCCCCTTCTTACGGATCCTTTTTGGTAAATTTAGTGATATATAAGTATTGATATATGATTTCGGGCTCTAACTATTTGCTTTCCTTTAATATTGTGGCTCGTCAACCGATTTGATTTGCCGTAATTAATTTCGGGCAGATCCTTACTTTATCATATTTTGGTAAAGGTTATTTTCTTTTAAGGTAAACAGAATGTTGTTGATTTCATTACTCTTCTTTGTTAAGGAAAATAAAATTTCCATAGCTGCTCTCCCCTTATTGATTTTACATGTTTATTATTTTATTGATATGTGATATGTCGTGCTTTAATTAGATTGTAGACCGATTGTTCTACTCGGTTGACTATTTGGTAAAATTGTGACTGATTTGACTTCCTTTTAAATATGGAAAATATAGCTTTGATTGGATAAATTAATTTATTTTCCTTAAAATTGTACCCCTCCCCTGCTATATAAAGGGAGTCCCTTTCATTCTTTTCGAGAGACCTTCACGTTTTAACACTTTGAAATTAGAAAAATACTCTCTACTCTCAAAACATTAAAAAGAAGGTCTTTCTCTAATCGGTTGTTTGCTGTGTTCGGGTCGAAAGTGTGGATGGATTAATCTTCATTGCTGATAAATAATCTGCTTAACCGGTTAGATTCTTTATTAAGCTTAATCTCCCTTTTTTTATATATAGATATATGTGGTATTATATTTGATAGATTCGTATTTGTTGAATCTTATGTGTATGTGTTGATAATTAGTTTGTCATACAAGCATGTCCTTGCATATTATATATGTTGTCCATATAATTTCCTTTGCTTTAGCAGGGTTTCAATCTCAAGTTCAAGATTCGAAGAGTCGCCTTGGATGGGATTTTGAAGACGGGATTTAGTTTTATTTACATTTACATGTATTATGTATTATTTTGTTATTTCGGTTTTGTATATTTGTATAACTCTAGCTATTGAATGAATAACTTGGGGAATCGCCTAAAGGAGGAGGGGATATACGTGCTAACTGTTTTCATTTATTATTTTTTTCTAATTTTTTTACGTGTGATTGTTATAGAATCTGCCCATATTACTTAATCACATAAAATCAATCGGTCTATTTTCCTAATCATAAAATCATAATGTCCTAAATGATCGGTCTAAAATCAGTCTTTATTTGCTTATAACTTTATTTCGAAATCAATTAGCATGTGAAAAAAAAATAAAAAAATAACCCTTTATATGTAACATGTCTTGCTTGTTAAATCACCAATCCTTGAAGTTGATTGAAATATGTTTATATTAGAAATCCGTTCTAGAAAGTATGCCTAGGATCTAAATATTTTCTAAAACTTTGGGTTTAGAAATCATGCCTATAGGATTACATGAATAATGCCATATGTTAGCTAATTCTTGCATGTTTAAAATCAGATTTTATTTATGTTAATCAATTAGTTGTATTTTAATAAACACTGGTATGTCAATAACTTTTAGCATGTCAATCACTTAGAAATCATGCTCATAGGTAATATTAATTAGTTTTCAGCATGTTTAGATCAGTTGATTATGTTGTAATGAACTTCAGTATGTCAATAAATTTTTGCTTGCTATTCAAGTAGAAATCCTGCCTATAGAAATTTATTTATTTTTTGCATACTAAGAACTTGAAAGAAGTAAAATTCTAAGCTGTTCAAATAGTGTTCTGCCCAGATTGTTATCTGTCAATGTGAGCTTTATCAATTAATTTCAGTATTAATTCACTTAGAGATTATGCGCATAGGTTATTAATAAATTTTCCACATGTATATATTATGTTCTTAATGTTTGTATAATAATATTAATACTTCTACCACTTAGAAATCCTGCCTATAGGACTTAAATAATATCACCATGTTAATAATTGTTTTAAAATTTGACAACTTTAAATTTTTGCTTTCTGAATATTTTGTATGTCACTTAAAATTAACTAATAAGTTATTTTCTGCATGCTGATTTTAAAATCTGCCCCGTTTTAGATTAAATGTTAAATAAAATCAAGCTCCGCTTTATATTTTCTCACCTGATTAATAATAATTGGACTGTCGTTATGCTGCCTGTTTTTATATTTGCACACACTTCGCTTGATATCCTTTCATTTTATTTGTGTTTGCAAGCATGATAATTAAAATCTAGAGGCCAACTTGAGATTTTACATGCTAAATGTTGTATCTGTTCTTGCTTGACGCTTAGAGAGTCCTTTAGGTAACTTATATTTTATTTAAGTCTAAAACTACCATTTTAGTTAAGTCCAATGCCTCTTGGACCTTAAGTGGGACGCTAGGCACCTCTTAGGACGTTGGTTTTATCATTTCTTAGTTCGCTTTAAGATTTAAAATAATAAATGAACCTTAGACAGGGGAGGGTAGGGGTATTTAGGCCCTTTGGAAATGATGAAAGGCGACTCGAGCAAAAAGTCGACAAACGAAAATATATATGAATTTGTCTTGGCATACCGAGTAAAGTCGAGTGCTGATCCAAATAAGGGCATAATTTTAATTTAGGTTTTTTCTTTTTTCGATTTTCTTTCTTTCTCTCTCTTTCTTTTCTTTTCTTTTATTATGTGTTTTATTTGGGGTAGCTTAAAATTAGCTAAAAATTGTTTTTCCTATATCTAATTGTGCATTTCATGTCTTCTCGCTTATCGTCTTTTATTGTGTTTATGTTAATTATCTTATTTAAGTGTTTAATGTTCATTTATTTTTATCACTTAGTTTAACTAATAGATTAATGAAATTGGACCTTATTTGCTTAATTGTAACCCCCACATGAAAATATGAGATACGGCCGAGACCCACCTTTTGTGGACCTCGAAGGGTGCTTAACACCTTCCCTTCAAGGTAATTTGAACCCTTACTAGATTTCTGGTTCGTTTGACCTTAGTTAGATTAGAAGTAGTTAGGTTAGAATGGTCCCCTAACGCGCCTTTAATTCGTTAGGTGGTGACTCTTCATTTTAAACCAAACCCACAAGAGTCGTTACATCGTGCATCAACCCATTTTGCGAAAAATGGGGAGCAACACTTACTTAAGTGATAATAGGCTTACAAATAGAATTTAGAACATTCAAACTCAAAGCAAATAGTTAACTCAAACTGTTTGTAAAATACTCAATAATATAGGTATAATAGTTTCAAAACATCTCAAGGAAAAGTAAATAATGAGAGACTCATCAACTCTATCTATCTATGAAGCCTCTATAGTTCAACATGGATGCCGGGACAAGACCCACGACACCCTAAAATGGCTAAACTGAAAATAAAAGTGGAGTCCTCAAGAATGAAAGGAGGCTCACCAAAAGCTAACTAAAGTGCAAAGTGATCTCAACGAAGCACATGTTGATGATCTTGAATACTTGTATATGCATCATAGAAAGATGCAGATCGAATGACATGCATCAGTACATTGAATGTACGAGTATATAATAAAACTGAATGAATAAATAACTAAACTGATAAGACTAGAAGAATACTCACCTCAACTCAACTCAATACAAAATAATAATAAGAGATGAAATATTTAAAGCTTCATAAACAAAAAATGTTAACTCAAGGATGTATATAAAAATACAATAAATTACTCTTTACTCTTATTTGGAAAATTCTCTAACCGACAACGATCACTATGCGCTAAGTGATAATACAGCGTCTCGCTCACGCTGCCAGAACTGTCCTATACAGAACACCTCAACTAAGTGGATCCACTAAATCTCTTCTTGAAAACAATAAGGAGTCATCTAAAAAGTATGATCCTTTACCCATATTGGCTACATGGTTTATGAGGAATGTGAGATGTCTGAACTCATCCCCATATCGATGCTCAATACTACTCCCAGTAAATATATATTCATGCACAAATGTATAAAATATATTATTTCTCAATTTGAGGTAATTGCTCAAAATATCCTCTTAAAAGAGGTAATTGCTCTGATTTAACTCTGGACTCATTACTCGTTTAGAAATCAAAGTTTCTCTTTTTTCAATGTAAAAATGATAAATTTGGAAATCAATAGTTCTCTTAAACTTTACTCAAAATGTCTCTTTAAACTTTCCTCAAAACTCCTCTTTACTTTCTCAAAAAATCATATTAAGATAATTGTTCGGTTAAAAAGATTCGCAATAATAATTCAATGAATACTCAAATAATAGAATTCATACTGAAAAATAGACATGAACAATAAACTCAAAAATCTCAATGCATAATATATATAAACTCAAAAATTAGGAATAACAACTCAGAATTTAACAACAACTCATCTCAAGAATACTCAAAACTAAGGATAGAACCCTAGATTACTCTTTCACTGATAGAAAGTAGATTAAGGGCGTGGGAACGAACTCAGTCCATCTCTATGATAGCCTTACATACCTGGGAAGAATAAAGTTCTTGGAGAAATCGATGAAATTCGAAGAACGTTAGAAAATCCTAGCTTTTCTCCTCTTGAATCCTTACTCTAAGTCTTTGAAGTGTTAAAGAACGTAAAATAATGTTTTAACACTGTTTAGACCCTTAATTAGGTGAAAAGGGGTCGTGGTTTAGGCTTAGAAGGGTGGAAAAAGACTAAACTGCTCTTCTTAAAACTGACGAAAACCTTCTACGGTTCCATCTAAGATCATGGTTTGTTCTACGGATCGTAGTCCCCATCCGTGAAATTTATATTGAAATTTTGGGCTCAAAAGTTCATTCTACGAGTCCAAACGACGACTCGTAGTAGTTCTTATGGCCCATAGAATGGATCCGTAGGAATTGGATCCCAAAATTTAAACTTTCTGAAGTTTTTTACAGTTTGATAGTATGAGTTATAGTTCAACCTACGGCCCGTAGGTTGGATCCATCGTTCACAGACTCAGAAAACTCTGATATGGCAATCACTAGTAAAAAAGTCATAATATCTTACTCCAGACTTGAAATATGACAAACTAGGTGGGTTGGAAAGAGGACTTAGAGATCTCCAATTTGATAGGTCATGGGCCACCTAATTCATAATGTGCTTAGAGATACAATTGTTTGAAGTTGACCTAAATAGAATCCTATGTCAAAACTTAATCGGTAATGAAGCTTTCAACTCAACTTTGTGCTAGGGGGTTCTTGTGACCTTAAGTCATATCCAGATCCATTAGAACACCAAAGAAATGAATTTTACACATATGAGCAATTTAAGAATCACCCGATACAATTTTACATGCAAATAAAGAATGGTTCATGCCTTAGCTTAGAAATTTTCGGGGTGTTGCAATATCTCCCCCTTGGAATCATTCGTCCTCGAATGATGGATGAACTGAGCATGAAGAGGATAGGGAAACCCAATTTAGTGCAAATTCCACATAAAATTCATGAACTCAAAACAGTGAAGGAGGGACTGAATTGAATGAGTACTTTAGGAAGAGTTAATACCTTGGACTGGAACTAAATCGGAGGAAAAGAGATAAGGGTATCTAGTCTTCATATCCTCCTCAGCTTCCTATGTTGCCTCCTTAACAAACTGATTTCTCCATAAGACCTGACTGATGCAACCTCTTTGGTTCTCAACTTGTGAACCTGACGATCAAGAATCTGAACAGGAATCTCCTCATAAGATAGGCTTTCCTTGATACCAATATTCTCGGTAGGCACAATAAGTGAAGGATCGCTCAAACACTTCTCTAGCATAGAGATGTGAAATACCTGATGGACTGCTGCTAACTCTAACGGTAGCTCCAACTCATAAGCTACATTGCCAACTCTCTTGGATATCCTGTAAGGACTAATGTATCGGGGAATGAGCTTTCCTTTCTTACCGAATCTCATAACACCCTTTATAGGTGAAATCTTCAAATAGACCCAATCATTAACCTTAAACTCCAAGTCTCGCCTTCTAACATCTATATAGGATTTCTGACAATTTTGCGTTGTTTTCAACCTTTCTTGAATAGTCTTCACCTTCTCCATGGCTTGATGAACCAAGTCTGACCCAATCAACTCAGCTTCACCAACCCCAAACCAACCAATAGGAGATCTACATCTTCGCCCATAAAGAGCCTCATAAGGAGCCATCTGGATACTGGAGTGATAACTATTATTGTAAGCAAACTCTATGAGAGGCAAGTGGTCATCCCAATTACCTTTGAAATCCATGACATATGCTCTCAGCATATCCTCTAGGGTCTAAATTGTGCGCTCTGCTTGGCCATCCGTTTGAGGATGAAAAGCAGTACTAAGATTTACCTTCGAACCCAAACATTTCTGAAATGACTTTCAAAATTGAGCGGTGAATTGCGCACCCCTATCAGAATGATGGACAAAGGGAATCCATGAAGTCAGACTATCTCACGGATGTATAATCTGGCATAATCTTCTGCTGAATTTGTAGTCTTTATCGGTAAGAAATAGGTTGATTTAGTCATCCGATCTAGAATCACTCAAATCGAATCATGCTGCCTGCGAGATCGCGGCAAGCCAGTAATGAAGTTCATATTAATCATCTCCTACTTCCATTTCGGAAGAGCTATGTTCTAAGCCACACCACATGGCCTTTGGTGTTCTACCTTGACTTGATGGCAATTTGGTCACTTAGCAACAAAATCTGCAATGCACCTCTTCATACTATTCCACCAATAGACTTCTCTCGAGTCATGGTATATCTTTGTGGAACCTGGATGGATCGAATATCTGGAATTATGAGCTTCTGCCATGATCCTTTCTTACAGATCATCCACCTTTGAAACATACAATCTACCTTGATATCTCAACACACCATCTCCCCCTTGTTCAAAAGCCATCACCTTCTACTTATGAACATTTGCCTTTAGTTCAAGTAAGAGGGGGTCTTTGTCTTGTTTCTCCTTCACTTCTGACACTAATGATGATTCAGCCTCATTCATCACAACAACTCCATCTTCACTGGAATCTAACAAACAGACTCCCAAACGTGTAAGTCTATGAACTTCCTTAGCCAATTCTTTCTTGCCTTCCTCAACATGAGCAGTACTTCCCACAGACAACCTGTTCAAAGCATCAGTAACAACATTAGCCTTACCTGGTGTCACGACCCAAGCCTAGGGCCTAGATGTGACCGGCGAATGGGGAACCCGAAGGAACCCCAAACAAGCTTCATAGCGTATCATTACACCTCCTTGGTCGCGGAAGCAATTAAATGACCATAAGCGATAAGCATAATCAAGGAGGAAATCGGGACTAAGGGAGCAAGAAAAAAAAAGAAATGATACATAAATACCATAGATGAGTCAAGCTCAAGCATAATACACAACTTGTCCAACACCACCTCTAAACATGAGTACTTAGCGGGGGCCAAGACAAACTACCGGGCTCACCCTCATAGTCAAAACATAACTAGAAAGGAAAAGTTTTATACATAGCAAAAGATCATGAGCAACGTCCCCGAAATGGAGGACTCACCAATAACCACTATAGAAAATCGTACTAGCCACGCGGAGGAGGATGGTCAAGCGGTGCTCCGGTCCCTACATGGTGACATCATGTAGGCATAGAGTATGCGTTAGTACATTTGAATGTACTAAGTATATGGGATGCAATGCAATGCTACATTAGATGGACATCATAGGAAAAATGCGTAATCATACCCAATAGATAGCATATTAATGAAATGATATGTATAATGATGCTTACATAAAAATCATATTTAGTGGGACGTAGTACATGCGTGGCGAGTGACCATCAATATAGTATTTCCAAGGCCTACCACCCCCTTGGAGAGGCGAAAGAGGTACAAACCCCTCAATATGGTTACACGGGCCTACCACCCCCCGAGCTAGGGACCAAGGTACAAACCCCTCGATATGGTTATACGGGCCTACTACCCCCCGTACTAGGCAACCAAGGTACCAACCCCTCGATACGGTTATACGGGCCTACTACCCCCCGTACTAGGCAACCAAGGTACCAACCCTCGATACGGTTATACGGGCCTACTACCCCCCGTACTAGGCTTGGTCGTACTAGGCTTGGTCGACTCACAACACTTATATAGAGAAAATCATATACATGTGTCCATTTCATCATCATTTCAGTAATTACATAACCATCCGACTCATAGGACGTACCTTGGACCTTCCCTTTCCTAAGAATTCTATAAATGGGCATTTTATCAAACACAAGGTGGGCAATTGTTCATGTAAATGAAATCATGTATTTCAAGAATACTAAGTCCAACCAATTCCAAAATCCATATAAATCAGCCCACCAACAACATACATATATATATCAACCTTCATAATTTGATCATGGAAGCATGTAAACCATAAACATCACATAATAATTCCATTTCATGATAATATGCAAAATGGACCATAATAGGGTGTGTAGTAGTAATTCCATAATTCAAGAGTTCATAAATAATCATAAGGACCCATAAACTTGAAGTAGAAATAGAGGATAAATGGTTGGACTTGTGGAAAGGAAGGTTTCCACAATCAAACCCACATACCTCAACTTTGGAGAATCCTTGATGAAGATTGGAATGGAGAATCGAAGCTTGAGATTGAGTCTTGAATCCGGAATTAGAGCTTGAGATGTTTGAATTTGGTTGAAGATCTTGGTGGAATTTTTGGAGAGGGCTTAGAGAGTGTTTTTGGAGTTAAGAAAATGACTAAGTATGGGACATATCCCCTTTTTATAAAAAAAGTCTCCAACCCGCCTAAAAAAAAAGCTCACTGGAAATTGCAAATCTGCACAGACAGGTTTTACGAAAATGGTCATAACTCCCTCATCCTAACTCGGACTAAGGTGAAACCAAGTGCGTTGGAAAGCTAACTCAAAGAGCTTTAATTTAATAGGTTACAGCCCTTCCAGTTCCTTGTGTGCTAAGAGATATGCCCCTTTAAAGTTGACCCTCCGAATCGCAATTTTTGCGATTTTTGAATTTTGATACGGTTGCTCTAAAATTCGGGTTAGACCCATTTCCCACTCAATTTGACCCCACAAATAAGAATATGAAGTCGAATTTCCGAAATCATGCACGGATTTTGAGATATATGGAAATTACAATTATAGGTGTTTCCAAAGCACATTTTCGGGCATTTTTGGGGTCGTTTCACCTGGGTGATAGAGGATACTCATGTCGTAATCCTTGAGCAACTCTAACCACTTTCTTTGTCTGAGATTAAGCTCTTTCTGACTGAAAACATACTGGAGACTTTTGTGGTCTGTGAACACATCCACATGAACACCATATAAATAGTGACGCCATATTTTGAGAGCAAAAACCACTGCTGCCAACTCGAGATCATGAGTCAAGTAGTTCCTCTCGTGAATCTTGTGATTTATGAAGAATGTGAGTTGTCTGAACTCATCCCCATATCGGTGCTCAATACTACTCCCAATAAATATATACTCATGTTCAAATGTATAAAACATACTCTTTCTCAATTTGAGGTAATTGCTCAAAATATCCTCTTAAAAGACGTAATTGCTCTGAATTAACTCTGAACTCATTACTCGTTTAGAAATCAAAGTTTCTCTTTTCTCAAAACTCATCTTTACTTTCTCAAAAAATCAATTTAAGATAATTGTTCGGTTAAAAAGATTCTCAAAAATAATTCAATGAATACTCAAATAATAGGGTTCATGCTGAAAAATAGACATGAACAATCAACTCAAAAATATCAATGCATAATATATAGCAACTCAAAAATTATGAATAACAACTCAGAATTTAACAACAACTCATCTCAAGAATACTCAAAACTAAGGATAGAACCTTAGATTACTCTTTTACTGATAGAAAGTAGATGTCGGGCGTGAGGACGAACTCAGTCCATCACTATGATAGCTTTACATACTTGGGAAGAACAAAGTTCTTGGCGAAATCGATGAAATTCGAAGAACGTTAGAAAACCCTAGTTATCTCCTCTCGATTCCTTGCTCTAAGTCATTGAAATGTTAAAGAACGTAAATTAATGTTTTAATATTGTTTAGACCCTTAATTAGGTGAAAAAGGGTCGTGGTTAAACTTAGAAGGGGTGGGAAAAGACTAAACTACCCATCTTAAAACTGACAAAATCCTTCTACGATTCCACCTACGGTTCGTGGTTTGTTCTACGAACCGTAGATCCCATCCATGGTATATTGAATTTTCGGGCTCAAAAGTCCATTCTACGGGTCCAAACAACGGTCTGTAGTATTTCTTACGACCCTAGAATGGATCCGTAGGAATTGGATCCCAAAATTCAGACTTTCTAAAGTTTTTGACGGTTTGACAGTACGGGTCGTAGTTCAACCTACAGCCCGTAGGTTGGATCCGTCGTTCACAAACTTAGAAAACTCTAATATGGCAGTCTCTGGTAAAATGGCTATAACATTTTACTCCGAACTCGAAATAAGGAAAACTTGGTGGCATTGGAAAAATGACTCAAAGACCTATTGGATAGGTCATGGGCCACCTAATTTATTATGTGCTGGTAGATATGATCATTTGAAGTTGACCTAATGAAACGACCCCAAAAATGCCCGAAAATGTGCTTTGGAAACACCTATAATTGTATTTTCCATATATCTCAAAATCCGTGCATGATTTCGGAAATTCGACTTCATATTCTTATTTGTGGGGTCAAATTGAGTGGGAAATGGGTCTAACCCGAATTTTAGAGCAACCGTATCAAAATTCGAAAATCGCAAAAATTGCGATTTGGAGGGTCAACTTTAAAGGGGCATATCTCTTAGCACACAAGGAACTGGAAGGGCTGTAAACTATTAAATTAAAGCTCTTTGAGTTAGCTTTCCAACGCACTTGGTTTCACCTCATTCCGAGTTAGGATGAGGGGGTTATGACCATTTTCGTAAAACCTGTCTGTGCAGATTTGCAATTTCCAGTGAGCTATTTTTTTGAGGCGGGTTGGAGACGTTTTTTTTTTATAAAAATGGGATATGTCCCATACTTAGTCATTTTTCTTAACTCCAAAAACACTCTCTAAGCCCTCTCCAAAAATTCCACCAAGATCTTCAACCAAATTCAAACATCTCAAGCTCTAATTCCGGATTCAAGACTCAATCTCAAGCTTCGATTCTCCATTCCAATCTTCATCAAGGATTCTCCAAAGTTGAGGTATGTGGGTTTGATTGTGGAAACCTTCCTTTCCACAAGTCCAACCATTTATCCTCTATTTCTACTTCAAGTTTATGGGTCCTTATGATTATTTATGAATTCTTGAATTATGGAATTACTACTACACACCCTATTATGGTCCATTTTGCATATTATCATGAAATGGAATTATTATGTGATGTTTATGGTTTACATGCTTCCATGATCAAATTATGAAGGTTGATATATATATGTATGTTGTTGGTGGGCTGATTTATATGGATTTTGGAATTGGTTGGACTTAGTATTCTTGAAATACATGATTTCATTTACATGAACAATTGCCCACCTTGTGTTTGATAAAATGCCCATTTATAGAATTCTTAGGAAAGGGAAGGTCCAAGGTACGTCCTATGAGTCGGATGGTTATGTAATTACTGAAATGATGATGAAATGGACACATGTATATGATTTTCTCTATATAAGTGTTGTGAGTCGACCAAGCCTAGTACGGGGGGTAGTAGGCCCGTATAACCGTATCGAGGGATTGGTACCTTGTTGCCTAGTACGGGGGGTAGTAGGCCCGTATAACCGTATGGTTGGTACCTTGGTTGCCTAGTACGGGGGGTAGTAGGCCCGTATAACCGTATCGAGGGGTTTGTACCTTGGTTGCCTAGTACGGGGGGTAGTAGGCCCGTATAACCATATTTGTACCTTGGTCCCTAGCTCGGGGGTGGTAGTAACCATATTGAGGGGTTTGTACCTCTTTCGCCTCTCCAAGGGGGTGGTAGGCCTTGGAAATACTATATTGATGGTCACTCGCCACACATGTACTACGTCCCACTAAATATGATTTTTATGTAAGCATCATTATACATATCATTTCATTAATATGCTATTTATCGGGTATGATTACGCATTTTTCCTATGATGTCCATCTAATGTAGCATTGCATTGCATCCCATATACTTAGTACATTCAAATGTACTAACGCATACTCTATGCCTACATGATGTCACCATGTAGGGACCGGAGCACCGCTTGACCATCCTCCTCCGCGTGGCTAGTACGATTTTCTATAGTGGTTATTGGTGAGTCCTCCATTTCGGGGACGTTGCTCATGATCTTTTGCTATGTATAAAACTTTTCCTTTCTAGTTATGTTTTGACTATGAGGGTGAGCCCGGTAGTTTGTCTTGGCCCCCGCTAAGTACTCATGTTTAGAGGTGGTGTTGGACAAGTTGTGTATTATGCTTGAGCTTGACTCATCTATGGTATTTATGTATCATTTCTTTTTTTTTTCTTGCTCCCTTAGTCCCGATTTCCCCCTTGATTATGCTTATCGCTTATGGTCATTTAATTGCTTCCGCGACCAAGGATGTGTAATGATACGCTATGAGGCTTGTTTGGGGTTCCTTCGGGTTCCCCATTCGCCGGTCACATCTAGGCCCTAGGCTTGGGTCGTGACACCTAAGTAGAATCTTATGTCAAAACTTAAACAGTAATGAACCATTCAACTCAACATTGTGCTAGGGGGTTCTTGTGACCTTAAGTCATATCCAAATCTATTCGAACACCAAAGATATGACCTCCTCATATATGATCAATTTAAGAATCATCTGATACGATTTTACATGCAAATAAGAATCATATGATCTGCAATGCCTTGATGGCATCAGTCGACCAAACCATCACCTCTGCAATCACAAAAATCTCCACCTCCAAGCAAGTCTTGGATGCACTGCATCACTTGTATGCCAACAAATCTCATACACAGGTTTTTAGTCTTCTCAACTCCTTAGCCACAATTACAAAAAAATTTCGTAGTATGATTGTGTTTCTACAAGAGATCAGGAATGCTGCAGACGAACTTGCAACTTCAGGAGCTCCTATTCCAGATGACGAACTTGCGGTAAAAATACTCAGTGGATTAGGGTCTGAGTATGATTTAATTTCCACTGCCATCCAAGCAAGAGATGCACCTATCTCGTATGAAGACATATGTAACAAGCTTCTCAACAGAGAGTTCCTTCTTCAACATAAAGAGCCTCACCAAGCAGCGCCCTCCATAACTGATGTGATGGCGCAAAGGTCTTCCCAAGTCAATTCTACACCTCACAACCATAGGCGAGGCCAACCATGGCGTCCACAAAATTCTAGACCACAACATGCATCACCCATCAATTCAAATTAGCGTACAACTGGGCCTCCTCAACTGCATTGTCCAGTTTGCCAGTTATGTGGTCGAATCGGCCATACTGCCAATGTATGTCATTCATGCTCTCACAACCACTTGGAAGCCCAGGCACACTATGCTCCAATGCCTTGGATTGTTGGTTCTGAAGCGTCACATCATGTGACCACTGACTCTCAACAACTTGAAAGTTCGGATGACTATATTGGGACTGACCAAATCAGCATGGGTAATAGTAAAAAAATCCCTATAACTCACACTGGTAATATTCAGTTAAATGCTTTCAAGAAAAAATTTCATCTTTCAAATACCCTGTGTGCCCCAACTATTAAACGTAATCTTATATCTGTGTCTACATTTTGTCAAGACAACCTGACATCCATGGAATTTTTTCCATCTTCTTTTCTTGTGAAGGATTTGAGCACGGGGGTGGTGTTGGCACGCGACCAGAATAAATATAGACTTTATGAATGGCCCTTTGGAGGAGGCCAATGCAATCTGAGCTACCAAACAAATAAGGCGGAATCTCAAGAATCTTGGCATAGACGATTAGGACATTAAAAGAGTGCTTAAAACACTCTTGCATAAGTTCTCAATTCATGTTTCCACTTTAGAAAAGTTTGATTATTGAAATTCTTGTTCTTCTAATAAAAGTCATCGGGTACCTTTTTCTAAGAATACTTTACATAGCAAAAAGCCTTTGCAAATTTTTTTTAGTGATCTCTAGGGGCCCTTACCAGTTTTGTCGATTGATAAAAAATTATATTATGTAATATCAGTTTACCAAATATATTTGGCTTTAGACGATTAAAAATAAAAAGTGAGGTTCAAACAATTTTTTCCAAATTTAAATCCCTTGTTGAAAACTATTTTCATACAAAAATTATCTCGGTGTACACTGATGGTGGTTGTGAGTTTGAAGGACTCAAGCCATTCCTTCATGCCAACGGCATTGAGCACCTTGTATCACCCTCAAATACACCACAACGAGTAGCCATGGCTGACCATAGACACCGCCACATTATTGAAACACCCAAAACCATTTTACATCAAGCATCCATGTCCCTAATATTTTGGTCGTTTGCTTGTCAACAAGCCACATTCTTGATTAACAGATTGTCTACCCCAACTCTTGGTAATGATTCTCCATACAAACAGTTATTTGGCGAAATTCCCAATTACCAAGTTGTTCGAACCTTTGGCTGCCTTTGTTATCCATGGCTTAGACCGTATACGAAACACAAATTAGATCCACGATCTACTCCTTGTGTTTACCTAGGCTATTCTAATGTCACCAGAGTCATCAGTGTTATGATCCTATGTCTCAAAAAATATATATTTCTTGAGATATTATCTTTTATGAAAGTAAATTTCCCTTTTCTGATATGTTTTCCTCCATTAAGGAAAAAAACTTTTGAATTTAAAATGGGATATTCTACCAAAAGAATCACATGACTCCACTCCCGCGTATGTGCCATCAATAAATCATGAGATTCCACCTCCAATCCAGGTTGCTCCATGATTGCAAGTGGCTTCTTCTATGGATCCATATCCAACTCTGTCTCTCGAGATAGTGCCACCTTCCACCAGTGTCTCAGACACCTCCGTGCAACACCTTACTGCTCCAGGTTGTTCTATTTCCACTCCACATCCATCTCCACCCCTACTCCAATATAAACGCTGAAACCGGCAAGCACAAATTCTACCCACAACACCTCTTTTACCTAATGTAGATTCAGTACCAACCCAAGTTCAGTACCCACCTCCTAACCTATCTTCTAGTATCAATCCATTGTCTACCACAACCATATCATCTACCCAACCACCAACTGTTCATCGCCCTATCACTCATTCTCAAAATAACATCACTACACCAAACAAAGTTTGATTATCTTGACATTACCTCTACTGAATCACTTTCCACCATTTATAACCAAGCCCAAAAGAGTGCCTACTGGAGAGAAGCTATGAAACTTGAGTTTGATGCCTTAATGACAAATCTGACCTGGGAGCTCGTACCACCATCCGCTTCACACAATGTGGTTGACTGTAAATGGCTTTATCGTATCAAAACCAAACCAGATGGAAGTGTGGATAGGTATAAAGATCGGTTGGTTGAAAAAGATTTTACTCAATGTTCGGGTGTAGATTATCACTATACCTTTAGCCCAGTCGTTAAACCTGTTACTGTTAGATTGGTTTTATCACTTGCAGTTCAGTACAATTGGCGCTTGCACCAGTTGGATGTTAATAATGCATTTCTTCAAGGTCACCTTAATGAAAATGTCTATATGTGCCAACCTCCTAGGTATGCTCATCCTGATTTTCCTCAATATGTGTGCAAATTAAAGAAAGCAATTTAGGCCTGAAGCAGGCTCCTCGCGCTTGGTATTTTGAGTTAAAGCAGTTCCTCATCCAAATGGGATTTCAAAAATCCAACTCTAATTCCTCCCTTTTTATTTGTCATCACAGTAGAACATTGGTTTACATTCTTGTATACGTTGATGACATTATTATTACTGGTTCCAATTCTGATGTTATTCAATAGGCTATTCAAGTTATTTCATCTCGATTCTCTCTCAAAGATATGGGACAATTCCACTACTTCTTAGGTGTTGAGGTTCTTCAAACGCAAGCTGGAATCATTCTTTCTCAAGTCAAGTATGTTTTTTATCTTCTAGTTGCCCATAATATGTCTGAATGTAAACTTGTTCACACACCTATGAGTTCTTCTACTTTTCTATCCTTTAAGGATGGTACACCTTCTGTGGATGCCACCTTGTATCGTCAAGCTATTGGTAAGCTTCAGTATTTGTCATTTATCAGACTAGACATTATTGAAGATAAAGGAAGCTGATAATTAGAACATGTCAAAGGAACAAGTCCAATGAAGCTGACTGACGAGCTTACTACTGAAGAGAAGCTGATAATTGGAACATGTCAAAGGAATAGGTCCAATGAAGCTAACTAACGAGATGACGAGCTTACTGCTGAAAAGTTGGAGTCATTCTAGGTTTAAGTCACTTAGATTACGAATAGAATTATATTACGAATAGGATTAGATTATTTATAATTACATTATTATTATAGTAGTAATAGGTATTATAGTAGGATTCTTAGTATAGTAGGATTCCTAGTATAGCTAGTATTAGAATTACTAGTATAATAGGATTTCTAGTATAATAGGATTCCTAGTATAACTAGTATAGGATTCTTTTCCTATATAAGGAGCATGTAACTCAACAATTTATTCATCAATACAATCCTTGATTTCTCTAATCCTAGACATGAGAATTTTACAAACATAAGCTTTGCCATCAATAAGTTGTCTCAATTTATGCATGCTCCTACACAAACACATTGGTCTTCTGTTAAACGGCTTCTGCGCTATCTCCAACATACCAAGAATTATAGGTTACAGATAACGAGCAAAACATCTCCTAGGTTGTTTATGTATTCTGATGTGGATTGGGCTGGTGACATTAATGATAGGACTTCTACTTCTGGATATATTCTTTATCTTGGTTAAAATCCCATTAGTTGATCCTCCAAGAAGCAACGTAACGTACTGTAGCTCGTTCTTCTACTGAAGCAGAGTATCGTGTTTTTGCTTCTACTCTTACTGAAGTCAATTGGATTCAAAAACTTCTTGCAGAACTACATGTCCAGCTGCCTGAACCACCAATAATCTATTGTGATAATGTTGGTAACACGTATCTATGTCAAAATCCTGTCTTGCATAGTAGGATGAAGCACATCGAAGTTGATTTTCACTTTGTTAGAGATCAAGTGTAGCGGAACCAGGTGCACGTTCAACATCTACATGTTGAGGATCAGCTTTAAGAGACATTTACAAAGCCTTTTTCTTGTCTGCTCTTTCATAAACATCTACCCAAGTTTAAGGTTGTTGATTTCACCTTCAACTTGTGGGGGCGTATTGGCGCATCTTCCCTGTAATAGTGCATAGTCAGTTGTAGTTGTTAGTTAGTTATTTTCTGCTTATAGGTTTAGTGTTGCACGTTTATTATTCAGAGTCCACTAGGAATACACCTCCTATAGTATAGGAGTTGTTGTTGGTCTTCACTTGTATTTAAAAAGTTTCTCTGCACATTGTAAAAATAAAATAGATTTCATTGTTTTCCATCTTGAATCTTTAATAATATGCATGAAAAAATGATAAATCAATTAAACCTCATCCCACCCTACTTGGGGTTGGTTATAAGAATCTCTTTATATTTGGTTCCACTCTATTCAGGTCCATTTTGTTCTAATACGGGTAAATAATAGGTACTTTAAGCCGGAAAAATTAAGGGTAACTTACAAAAATCTCACCAGTTTAGGACTTAGATTCACACTAGTTTGCAATATTGTGAATCTTACCAGATTTTGGACTTCGGATACATATATCTAGCGCGCCCAAATACATCTAGATACATGTATCTAGAATATATGATGTCAAAATTTGGTGTAATTTGTTCTAGATACATTGTATCCAAGTGGATTCGCATGTATCTTACTCTTTCGCTCACCTCTCTCCTATCTCGCTCGCCTCTCTCCCTGTATCTGGTATCTTAGATACATGTATCTAGTGTGATTTGTATGTATCTGGGATACATATACTATCTCGCTCACCTCCCTCCTATCTCGCTCGTCTCTCTCCCTATTTTAGTGTATCTGGTAGCAAAAATACATATATCTAGGTGTATCTAACTTGAAATCTGGTATGAAATTATTAATTAGTGAGAAAATATGTAATTATTTCAAACTATACGGAGAATTAGTTAATATGGTAGGAATGTTAGTCTAATTAGGTAATTTTTCCTTAGAACTTGGGCGGATTGAACGGTCATAAGGATTTGGGCTAATTTTGACACCCTTGCTCTAATTATTATTATGAAAAATAACAGGTTTGATCACAATAGAAATGTCACTCTTGGAAACATACTGCCTACACTCAAAATGAAATTCTTTTTTCTTTTTACACAAGAATTGGTTCATATTTTCACAATACCTGCACTTTCCTTTTATGTCACAAGAATTGACAAGGAAAGAAAACTAAAACTAAAACAAAACAAAACACAAAAGATAAAAAAGACAACAACTAGTTATAAGAACCATTTCTTTCTTATCCTATTTTACATTCTCCTACTGTCAAAAAATCATCAATCTACTTAGCTCCTTCTTACTGATGCATCATATAATGCACATAAGGGGATCATTAGCTAACAAGGTATGCTGGGTTTGCACTTGAGCACGCCAGCACAGCGAGTGAGTCGTCCTGCATGTGAACTAGGCTTGAACTTGATCTTATGATTTTTTGTCAATGCAGTTTTTTTCTTATCCTGTGGCCCTGACTCCACAAAATAAGCTCCATTTAAGAACGAATCGCCCTCTGATACCCATTGCCAGTTCTTCCACTCGGATTCTGGTGCGTAATCCCTCTTAGTGACCTTCATTTAGCACCATCATGTTATGTTAGCAATACACATAATACAAACAAATAGTGCATATAGTTAGTAGTTATATACATCTAATAAAGAATTTCACTCTAAAGAGTTCAAAATATGTTACTTCTTGGCTGAGACCTATTATCTAATAGAGAGGATAGTGTCTTGAGTTGATCTGTGTCGGAGCCAGAAATTTACAAAAAGGAGATTCAAAAAGTATTAGAGTTGTCACACTAAAACAACTTTTGAACCCTTTTTGCTACTACTAGGGTGTTTGACTAAGCGTATAAGTTGGTCAAACTGGTTTATAAGCACCTTTTAGCTTAACATTAGAATATTCCCTTACATATCAAGGGGATTCAACAGTTTATATATAAATAACAAACTCGATTTTGTCCCTTTATCACAATATAATTTTTCGATGAAGGGAATCCAATTGAACCCTCTAGGCTCTACATAGCTCTGCCCCTGGCTGATAGATTTGATTCCAGCCAAAAATAACTTGGAGGAGAAGAGCGTGGCATGATAGAGACGATTGCATTACCAAAACTGATTATTTAATGTCACTAGATACTTGTGAACCTACCAGATCTAATCATTTATGAATTTTTCAAAAACAAATGGATATGAATGGTGAAGCCTACCTGCTTAGTATTAGGATTATCGGCAGCCTTGAAACGATTACCCTGGCTGATAATGGTTGGATGAGCGCTGCCACCAATCGCGTACATTTGCCAATGAGTGTAGTCATTGTTGACAACATGGAAGAATCCCCATCTGCACCTTGGCATCCTCTGAATCAATCCCTCCCCGAACAGATTGAATGCAACTGTGACTTGCATTATTGAATCTTGAGGGAAAGATCAGTTGCCCCTAAAAGCATCACCTGAATCATATTTGAGTAATCAAATTTTAACTACTAGTGTATGACTTTGTTTCATGGTAGTAACTAGTAAAGAGTAACGTTACGTCGTTATGATGGTTGAATTTGCAATTAGAAATAGTGATTGCAGTGGAAGCCATGATGGCATCAACAAGGCCATCAGTACATTCTGACAAAGTGCAATGATCAATCCAGATATGGTTGGAACCAAAAATGGAAATGCCATCGCCATCGCTCACTGTCCTAAGACCAATATGGTTAACAGAATCTCTTATCATGCCACCATTGGTAGATATGATATTCTGAATCCTGATGTTTTGGATTATGACATTATGCACGAATTGGATCGTTAATCCAGCACCATTAGCTATGTGAACAGCGACTCCCCTGCCATCAATTGTCTTGTTACACGTGATCATAAGTTCTTGTTGCAATTTGATCACCATTGATTTCTCAAAGATGATCCACAATGGCTCCTCTTGAATCACAGCATGACGGAGGGTCCCTGGTTTTGGTTCCTGAACGTTATCATCTGAGTCATCGGTGACAACATAGTACTTGCCATTTTTACCACCGGTCGTTTTGTGGCCAAACCATCTAGCACACTCTTCCAAATCCTTCCTGTTTTCAGCCCAGTTTTTATCACATCTCCAGCATCTGTCAATTGGATTGGTTGCCATGCATTTATTTTTTTCTTTAAGATGCCTCCTTAAGGTTTTGTAATTCAGCAATGAACTGCATAGTACATCAAGTAAAATTCAAGTCATTATTCCTAAACCTATGTAAGTAAAATCAAAGGAACAACTACAACTATGCCTCAATCCCAAACAAGTGAACAAACAAGTTAGGTCGGCTATATATGATGAAATGTCATTGTCCATGTTGCTCTATTTAAGCTTGTCTCTATCCAATATTATAAAAAAAAATAACTTTTTCAGCATTAAAGGTTCTCTACATGCTAACATAACAGAAACTTAATATCAACTAAATGATATTCTCTCTGTTTCACTTTTACGTGACACACTTTTCTTTTTAGTCTGTTTAGAAAATCACAACTCTTATAAATTTGGAAAAAAAATGAACTTTACACTTTCCAGTTTACCCTTAATGAGAATTTTTTATAACTATATGTAAATGTTATGACGTGTTTAAGTTTTTAAGTTTCAGAAGTTTTATAGCCACACACATATATGACATGTTTTAAACCAAAAGTTTCAAAAGGCCTCAATTTTTTCTTAAATTCCGTGTAAATTCAAACATTGCACATAAATTAGGATGGATAGAGTATTGACTATATACATATTCCGTCCATTAAACCCTATTTTTGCTAGGTCCGCATTCTTTGTTGCCCGGACCATCCATAAAATGTAGCCACACCCGTGTTAAATCCTTAAAAATGCATAGATTATATATGGAGGATATATCCAACACACACGTCCCAACGGTATGTTTGAAGAGTCTGAGCAACATAGTCTCACGAAGAAAAAGAAAAAAGATCAAGAAACTACTTACTTTCCAACTTCTTTGTTGAATGCATTAGTAATTTCCTCAGGATTATGAGTGTATGCTTCAAGTGAAGAGTTGAGGGCTTCCAAAGCTTGTTTTTCCAAATATTCATCAAATTCAGCAATTCTGTCATGTAAATGTGGGACTAATGAAGCTAAGCATATGAACAATATTAACAAAATTGAATTTCCACTAATAAAGGCCATAGCTTTTAATCTCCTTTTTCTATTCTTTTTTTTTTTCAATTTCTTTTGTAGTAATATTTCTTGTTTTTTTTTTTTGTATTTCTTGCGAATCACCGGAGAAGTTTGTGATTCAGGGCGGAGTTAGAATATAGCTTACAGATTCCGTTGAATCCAGTAGCTTCGATTCAAACTTTGTGTTTGTTTTTAAAAGTTCATTGAATATGTACAAATCATTAGTTTAGAACTTTAAATTTCACACCCATAAACTTCAAATCCTAGCTTGGCTTCGTCTAGTGACTTGCATTTTGCTTGTTGTTTTAGAGGGAAGCCATGTATAAAGAGAAAGTTGTTTTATCTATCTATAAATCCTATAAGTGAGATTCTAAAAAATAGAAAATATAAAAGGAAGTACATAGAGATATTATACAACACACAATAAAACTTGAGAAGAAACAAATACGGGTGTCCAAAGACACATTTAGAGGCTATCACTTATGTTTTACTAACTAACTTTTCAATGTTGAAAGAAGCATCAAGAATAATTCTCAAGAAACTCGACTACTTGTGACTTGGGTACACCTTTTTAAGTTCTATGTACGGACGGTGCGTTGAAAATATTTAATTATCTATTATCACAGGTAAAAATCCAGTGATTATCAAAATACACTATTAATATATATAACTTAAATCCTTTTATTACTGGCAAATTTGATTGAGTACAACCAACCCCACGCTACTTTTTCGTGCTACTAAGAGTGTGTATATCACACACACTCTACCCCAATAGTGATACTTTTTGCTTGTCGATAAGATAATTTGATTAATTTTCCAAGCTAAACTGGATTAGAATTTGGATACTTAAAAACAATAGAAAAGTACCTTAAGTTTCAATTTTTTTTTTCATAATTATATTTTAAAATACTAATCAAAAGTTCACATAATTTGAATCTCGAGAAGAACATAGACAATTAGCACATAAAGAGTGTAAATAATTAAACATAATTATGTATTTCAGAATATAACGTTTTATTTAGAAGAAACACGTAAATATTGTCACTTTTTTAATATAAGATTGTACTAATAAGTAAAAATGGGATATAGATAGAGTACTAGATCAAAAGAAAACCTTACTTAGCCCTTTCATTGAATTCCTTACTAGGAAAGTAAGCCTTAATTTATCTTGAGTTATAGCTCCAACTCACTTCTTCAAGTTCTCCAAGTATTCAATAATGATATACAAATATTAGAGCTAAAATACTTGTAATAATTATCATAAAATAATACGAAAAGTAAAAGTTTTGAAGCAGAAAAACGATTTTTCCAAAACTATTATTTGTTTGGTTGTTTCAAACAATTGAAAATATTCTTTGAAATTTATAGGTCAATTTTGAGGTAATTTAGAGAAGATGAGAATTGATTTTGATTGAATATTCAAATTAAAGCTCAGAAACGAAGAACAACGTTTTTTTTAGATCTATATAAATACATAAAGTGACGTACACACGACATACAAAATACATTCAAACAATTATATGTAAGTTGTATGTTTTTTTTTAGAAGGTTAAATATATTAGTTGTATGTTTTAACTAGAGTGTGCAAATTGTAAGTAAGTTATATATTTTGACATACAAAATACATTCAACAACATAACTCACCATTCACCAACAAGCTTTTATTTGGTATATACCACCAAATAAAAAATAAAAGTTGAACACATGCTGTAGCCAACATTTCCCACAATACACATAGCATTTCCCCTCTTATTTTCATGTTACTTTTTACTGTTTTGGAGGGACGTACAATACAGTACAACATATAGGTAACAAGCCACATGATGAAAGAAAAATATCAAGCATCAAACCCAATTCCAGCCATGATTCACACGCCAAGATATCCTGCAATTAAATTAGTTTAGACGAAAAAAGAGGAAAAATTAATTATTACAAATGCTTGGAAATACATCGACAACCCCTTAAACTTGTCAGCAAATTTCATTTAGATACTCAAACTAAAACTTGTTCCAATTGAACACCTGAACTCATAATTAAGTGTTCCTATTAGCACTTTAGGATTCAAATTTTGTAGAAAAAAGAAATGTGCTTGTTCTGAAGCGTTTGTCAACTCTAGATATATAGAAATGTGGAGAAGTCAAAATTGCTTCAAGCACCGATAGAAGATAGGTTTAAGTTAACCACATAAAATATGTAATCTCCTTCAAGTATACACATTAGCCTCAATTGCAATAGGAGTGAAGTTTGACGGCTTATTGAGACAAATGCATGTAATCAAAGAAGGTGACATTTTAAGTGTTTAACTTAGCTACTTGATACATAATGAACGTTTGTGAAAGTTTTTGTCATAATTTAAACTGAAAGTGTCTAATAGAAACACTTTATCACGTGTTTCAGTACTCAATTGGAACAAGCCTTAATTTAAGTGCCTAAATGAAATTTGTTGTCAAACATAAGAGGTGGTCCATGTATTAAGCCTAAAATAGACTTAAATGACATATAGCTCATCAACCAAAATCGGATCGGCACTGAATCTCTAGGTTACTGAGTAACAAATTTTATGAGGGAGATCCATGTTGATGGAGAAAGTGTCAAAAACAATAGGAGTGCAGAAATATTATAGCTAAAACATCTAACCGCTTAACGGGGTGTGTTCTCAGCTATTTTCAACAACCTAAGACTACTAAACACAGGTGATTTTCGTGAAAAAGTGATTTCATATCAAACAGCATGGAGGCGAAGTGTGAGAATATATCCCCACCCACCCCCATAAAAGAGTATAAGTGGCCTTAGGAGCGAGGATTGTTGAATTTTAAATGGAACATAAACTTGACGACAAGGAAAGAGAGAGAGTGCAGATTTTAGGGGTTCCAAGCAAAACAATCAATTTTTGCACTGCAATGTTGCAAAACTTACAGAAACGAACGATCTTCCAGTGTTGGTTCCTGTTGTCTCCTTTCCACCATTCCCAAAGACAAACAGTGGTCCCATCACGGACACCTCCATGCTCTTTATCAGCATTCCATGCATCTAGATTGAGGTTAATGTTATTGACCATCCTAACTGCTCGATAACCATCACCCACATCCCTGCTCTCTGTCCATAAGATTGATGCATCAAGAACGTCGGGTTTGTACGGGGTGAGCTGCACCTGTAAAAGAAGTTCAATAGGAATGTTAACTTTCTATGCTTCCTTCCCTATCAGAAGCCAAGTAATATTAGTAAGACATGACCCCTGAACAACAGTGAGTTCATTACCCTTGGGGCATAGTAAAATATATTTCATGCCTTTGCAGGCAAAGGAAGGTGCATGGAGGCAAGGAAGGCAAATATTAGTTGAAGTTTCATAAGCATGTGTATGCCATCTGTAGGCAACAGGACAATAGCAACTCCTATCACACGGAACAAGGTTTAAGATGCCAATACTTCTTGTGTAGACTCAAGCCACTAATGCCAATGTTTCACCAACTTTCGACTAACAATGAGGTTTTCTGCAGTTAATGGATTCAAAACTTAAACTTCACGTGGCCACGATTTCCCTTTTCTCTAGTTATAACAGAAGTTAACCCATAGCCTCGGTTTATTTCTATGTTTGGTCTACCTAAGACTTTTCTAAGGTTTGATAAGCCTATGCAAGTTGCATTTTGTGCTTATTTTAGGAGTTTCACGTCTTCTTTTTATAAAGACAAAAAAGACATAAATGCCCCTATGATAAGCATAAAATGCAACTTGCATAAGAAAGTATTTGCAAGTTGGGTTAAGAAAGTATATGGACACTATCTTGTTTCATTTATACCATGTCAAATCTTGATGTTAAAAGACTGGCTATTCATACATACTCTCTTTGTGTTTCAAGGTACAAATTCGGGGACAAATTTTCTTTCAGGGGGATGATACATTCTGAGATGGCCACTTAACACATGAAAGCTTATGGAACCTTAGACTTAGAAGATCTTGGCAAGAGGATATGAAGGCTCACAAATAGGCTAAAGTCGAGGGTCAAGCGGAGGATTTGCAAGAGAGCCTACATTGCATGATAGCCATAGTCTGATTATGCAAAGTCTAGTTTTGTAATACTATAAACAATAGAGATTACGGCATCTTCCAGGTCGGTTCGTATCTTCAAATGGATAAGATCCCAGTCTAGTCTATAGGAGGTTTTGAAAATAAAGGAGCAATAATCATTTTCTTGTTCCATCAAGAAGGTGCTATTGCTCCTTTCTTTGGGGTTTGATGAATTCATAATAAATTCCTTTGCATCTTCTGGGTCGGTTCGTATCAAGCACAAGAAATTATCTTATACATTTCTGCAAAATGAAAAAAGAATGAATAAAATAATGATGCCTCCTTAAAGCCAAATTCAAGTGACCAGGGTGCACAAACAAGTGCTAAAAATATTCTTAACCAATAAGCTACCATTGGTTGTGCAGCGAATCACGGTTCTGTTTGGCAACTTATACAAATTGTCTTGATCATCAATCTAGAACTAGATGGTGCAAAGAACATTTAAGTTCAGTATGATATCCAAGATCAAATAAGGCCCCGTTTGTTTCCACTTAATGGAGGTCCAAATCATTTAGATCTCAACTAATCAAATGCATTTGTTTTTTTCTTCTACAACCACTCTTAAAACCATGTTTCAGCTACTATACGCAACCAACTACATCTGATAAATCTCTTACACTTTAACCCAAGTTGTTAAAATTAAGCCCAAAATCAGCTGCACAAATGCCCTCACCCATTTTTTAAATAAGGCTGCCCTCACCTATCTAGAGGGGATCAGTAATCTGGGTCCCAATGAGTTACTCACAACCCAACAAAATGAAACAAAAGTCAGATCTCTTGCTAAAAGGAGGAAATTAGATATTTACAAGAAGAGTCTCTTTCGTGTTGGAGCACATATTATAAAGATAGAAAAAACTATATAGGCAATCACACCATTTACTTTTCACCACCTCTTCCTTCAGATAAAAATAATGCACACATAATCAACATTATCTTCTTATTTTTCCTTTTTAAAGAGTAAATATTTAATTAATAATAGATGCATGTCGCTAGAGTTTAACTTCTATAGTTGTTTAATTTATAGCTTATGATCTTTATCTGTCAACTACAAGTGCAAGTTCTTGATCTCAGCATAATTAAGTAAATGAAAGGGTACTCTCTCTAATATCTCAAACTTTTAGATTAAATGGTCACGGCCATCACACAATTCAACATGGTATCAAAGCAGGCCTTATCCTGAATTCGAGTCTCACCACCAAACAAAACCCTTCAGTTTATATATTGGATTACACTTTCCCTCAAAACGTCTAAGGTTTCTCTCCCTTCATAATGTCCAAAGAATCCATACTTGAATATCTTTTCCTTCTAAAAGAACTCATAACTGAGCCTTCAAATAATTTAAATGATCTTCCATAATCAACATTAAATTGCAAAAGATTCATTTTCCAGTTTTTTCTAGCCAATCTATGAAAAATTCCCAGCATGCATCATTTGTATTAGGTAGAAATAACCTGCACTAAAAGCCACTTGACAATCACACACAAAAAAAAATAGAGAATTATGATGCATACTCTGATACAGCAGAAATCTCACACAAAATAGGATACCACAATCAAACACTCAGGGCATAGACCTAGGAGCTAAAAATGGAAGATATTAGGCACAGTTTGATATACATACACAATACAGTGCACAAATAATTGACTGGACACTGACTTTCTTTCTGCCTCACACACTCACAGTCCTCATCTCCATTTCTCAACCACCACAACTCCACCATTAAACCTCCATCTCCACCATGGATAGTCCTTGAAACACCCAACATAGCAAGTCCTTGAAATACCCAACATAGCAAGTCATAGCATTTGCATTAGGTAGTAATCTCTAATTTCCTTTCTAGGACAAAGCAATGGGTTGGCTACCAAAGTTCATTCCTTGGTGAAATTTAACATT
This sequence comes from Solanum appendiculatum, assembly GCA_018342035.1. Lineage (NCBI taxonomy): Eukaryota > Viridiplantae > Streptophyta > Magnoliopsida > Solanales > Solanaceae > Solanum > Solanum appendiculatum. The sequence continues at coordinate 60,911 of JAGDQO010001238.1, read as the reverse complement.
ATATACGCATCATTGAGGATATCATCAAACTATGAAGCACAAAAAATCAAACCAAATAATATTTTCCAGATCTTATGGTTAACCAAGAATTAAACATACAGGGTGAGAGGCGCCAATAGAGTGCTTCAGTGCCAGTCCTGAAGCTTTATTAACCAGAGCAAAGCTTGGAAATCCCTCTTCATCCTTCACCTTAGTACTGCACTTCTCATCTTTATACCAGTGCTGTAACAAATTCCATCCATTACAACAAATTCATGGTAAACAACAAAATTAAAAAATAAAAAAAAGAGAACCTACCTGAAATGGATCTGATGGATCATTAGAAGCCAGAACAACTTTTCCATCACGGATAGTGAGAGAGTAATTAGTATCAGCCTTGGTATAAACCCTAAAAGAAGGTTTATCCATGAGCTCTGGATCTGAAGTTTGATGGTGGAAGGCTGAAGGCACATGTGGTTGAAAACGATGACGATCATGATGACGATCGTCACTCTCACTCTCATGAGACACGTGTTCAACGGAGGAATAGCCCGAAGTAGGTGGTGGTGGTGGAGCGTCATAGTAATCGGACCTCGGCGGTGGACGATTGTACGATCCACCATAGTTCTCCTCCATCGGCGGTGGCGGATAGTTAGTCCGGCCATAACTATCATCCATCGGTGGTGTAGGATAGTGAGGCCGGCCATAATTAGGTTCCATTGGTGGTGGTCCATCTACATGTGAAGTATGAAAAACATGATCAACTTGAGGAGGAGGTGGTGGTTCATCGTAGGATGACGGTGGTCGGTGACCGGGAGGTGGAAATTCTTCTCGACGGTCGTCGTCATCGTCGCGACGGTGGTGGTGGCCGTGGTGTCCAAAAGGATATTCCATTGATAGATAATTGTATTAAATTTAGCACAATCTTTTTTCTTTGATTCTACATTATATATTGTTGGTATGTGTGACATCTGTCTATGTTATTTTAGTTGTCAAGCCACCTTGATTGGACTTTTAAAATAGGGAAAATACATACTCCCTTCTTTCAATAATAATTGTCCATTACATTACTTTGAGATATTCAATAATATTTATCCATTTTATAAAATTAATAAATAATTTAATAATTTATTCATAATTTAATCATTAATTATAGTCATTTTCTTATTATATTTTTCAATATATTATATTTATTATATTCAATGAGTGATATAGTAAAATTACCATATTATTTATAATTTCTTAAAATGTATGTAAAGTCAATAGTGGACAAGTATTGTTGGATAAAAGAAGTAAATTTTTCTATACTACCATTATTATTATACAGATGTCTCATTTTTAGTTGGTGTGATTGTGATTGAGTTGTTAAAGCTATCTTGATTTGACCTTTTAATTAAAATGAAAGAAATCACAGTAAACCCACAACACTATTAGAATTAGATTTGTTCGAAATTAAAAAAACCAGAAAACTTATCAACAACACCTTAAAGTTAGAGTCCGTTTGGATTGGCCTCAAAAAAGAAGCTTACAAGTTAAAAAATAAAAAGTCAAACTTAAGTTATTTTTAAGTCAAAAAAATAAAAAGTAGGGGAGTCTTATACTTTTAGTTTTTAACTTTTTAAAGTTATTTTTAACTTATTTTAAGATATTTTAACCTTGCTAAACACTCCTAAAAGCTAAAAATAACTTAAAAGTAAGTTTGATAAACTTTTAAATCAATTTAAACAGGTTCTTAATATCAATTTTTACTTAGATATTTCAAACGGAAAAGGCCCAAAAATATCCTTGGACTATATCCGAAAAGGTTCAAATATGTCTCTCATCCACCTATTTGGCTAAAAATACTCCTCAATCCACCTTTTGGGTCCATTTTTACCCTTAAAACTAACAATTTTTTCTTTTATAATAATAATAATTATTATTATTATTTATTACATGGCATCTTTCTATTGGATTAAAAATAAATCCTAATCCATCAAATTTCCTCCCCCAACCCCGATCCATATCCACAACTCATTCATTGCGTCAACTGTGAGAGAATTGAATTCCACCGCCGGCAGCCATTGTCTTTGAGAATTTCTTTTGTGTAGCAGTTTCAAACTCAGCCAATGCCATCCTTATGGACTCGTCAAGCTTGACGAGCAACGCCAATGCCTCAGATTGAATAGCATATTTTGAACCGATGGAAAATGTAGTTTCAATCTCGGTCCAGTACTCGACGATGGAAGTGTACATATCGAGCCGACAGAGCACTTTTTCCGGCAACTTCTTGTTGTTTTTTGCCACAATTTCCGGAAAGTTTAACAGAATCACATTAGTTTCCATTTTTGATGTGTTTTCTGCAACTTATTTGTTATGGTTTTTTAAAATTGGGTTGGGGTCATTGATTGTGGATATGGATCGGGTGGGTAGGGATTTGATTTTATTCAATAGAAATATGTCACGTAATAAATAATAATAATACTAATTATAAAAGAAAAAAATGTTAGTTTTAAGGGTAAAAATGGACCCAAAAGGTGGATTGAAAGGTATTTTTAGTCAAATAGATAGATGAAGGGTACATTTGAACCTTTTTGAATAGTCCGAAGGTATTTTTAACCATTTTCCGTATTTCAAATAGATTTTACCTGTTTTAACCACTCATAGTAACGCCTTATTGTGTTATTTTAACATTTTTTGGACAATCAACAAAAAAATAGTTAAAGAAGAATATAATGCACTCATTCATAATATGGCAAACAATTAATTAAATGATTACATGTTGCATTTTAAGTAGAAAAAATATTTTAAAATCTATTTAATAGAAAAAAAAACTAATATTCTTAAAAAAATAAATTACGCCCTACCCCTTATCGGAGGTCATATTCTTAGTACATCCAAAAATCTGTCTTACATAAACAACCTCCTCACCCCCACCCCACCCTCTAAACTCTCTCTGTCGCTATTAGAAAAATTCATTTAACAAATAAGTACAAATTTTTAACATAAGAAATTAACAAATCCTTAGAATTAAAAATAATATTTTCATCTAATAATCAAAAAAATAAATTGGAGTAGAAAAGATAGAATCTTTGACAATATCTAAGTGTGAAGTCACCATCTTTCATCTCTTAAATGGTTTTTTACTCATCCCTACTTGAAATTTATGTTTTTTTTCAAATTTATTGTTTTTTTAAAAACTGTTTCAGATCCGTTCTTTTTTTTTCTTTTTCATGTTTTTATAGTGCCCCATAAGTTTGTAACATTGGAAATAGCAAGTTTATGATTGACAAGTCGATTTATCGTAATTTATGTCAACCCTCATTGAGATGAAAGGAGAATAATGGAATTTAGGTGGTTATACTAAGAAATAATTGTGTTAAGTCACTTGAATTCGTAGATGGAAGTTAGAGGCCAAGGGGTACCTCGAAACAAAAATTTTAAGTGAGAGATTTATTATAAGGAAGTTTTTATATGATCTTATTTATGTACTGACTTGAGAGGAGTATATCTCCTGATCTGTATAGAGTTACAAAGACTACAACAAATCAAATCGAAGGTCTACGAGTGTAATTTTCAACGCACAAAATTGTTTGTCAATACGATATCGGAGTAGAGAGTTACCACCATTTTATCGCAAATTGTCTGGGCAAAACGGGTCACGGATTAGGGTCGGGTTTGGCCGCCTTTAAAAAGTGCTTTTGACTTTTAAAAAGATAACCTTCACATTTTCTCAAAGGAAAAACGTCCAGCACCCATGGAAGAGTCCTCCAAGACCTTTGAGGTAAGAAAACACCCCCTCCTAGCTTGATTCTTCATTGGCTCATGTTTGGAGAAATGTTCTCCTTGTTGCAAGCTTAGTTTTGTGCTATGTCTTACAATTTTTCATTGTGGTTGAAGAATTTTCATGTTTAATCTGGATTTTAAGTTAAGTATATGGTTGAGCTATTTTGAGGTAAGGTTCTACACCTATTTTGCTTAGAAAATCATGGCTGAATGTTTGAAATTGACTCCTACGACCTTGGTTTCAATTTGATGTTTTTTCTTAAGGTTGTGGATTTGATATGGTGTTGGACCTTTGAGGCAGATTTTTATGCTCAACAAATAGAATCTTTTTGGTTAAGGTAAGTTTTCTCTAATCGCCTCCTTCGTGTTTTTACATTTTTTATTGTTTTGTCGATTTTTGAGCCACGAGGGGTGTTTGAGTGTCGTGGCTCCGTGCAGCCTTGTTGTTGTGTTGTTTTGAGTTGTTTAGATGTGTATATCATGCTAATAAAGTTATGGAGGGATGGGATATTTGTGCTCCACTTTTAGATGTCGCGTACGGAGGATTATCAAATGAATGACGTAATGTGCACCTTGTTATATTTCCTCGGGAGCTTGCCATTCTTATGAGATGTTGATAGACTCGTTTTGTTGTTAGCAGCTGCTGATTATTTTTGAGATTGTGACTTTGTCTGTTGAGTTAAAAGTGGTCTGATCGTAATGATTACCTTAACACCTTATCAATTTGTTATGGCTCATTTTTATAGTCTGGTTGATTCTCACATTATTGCATTACATTTAGTTGGCCAAGTGAAACGATCCCAAAAATGCCCGAAAATGTGCTTCGGAAACACCTATAATTGTAATTTCCATATATCTCAAAATTCGTGGATGATTTCGGAAATTCGACTTCATATTCTTATTTGTGGGGTCAAATTGAGTGGGAAATGGGTCTAACCCGAATTTTAGAGCAACCGTATCAAAATTCAAAAATCGCAAAAATTGCGATTTGGAGGGTCAACTTTAAAGGGGCATATCTCTTAGCACACAAGGAACTGGAAGGGCTGCAAACTATTAAATTAAAGCTCTTTGAGTTAGCTTTCCAACGCACTTGGTTTCACCTCATTCCGAGTTAGGATGAGGGAGTTATGACCATTTTCGTAAAACCTGTCTGTGCAGATTTGCAATTTCCAGTGAGCTATTTTTTTAGGCGGGTTGGAGACGTTTTTTTTTATAAAAAGGGGATATGTCCCATACTTAGTCATTTTTCTTAACTCCAAAAACACTCTCTAAGCCCTCTCCAAAAATTCCACCAAGATCTTCAACCAAATTCAAACATCTCAAGCTCTAATTCCGGATTCAAGACTCAATCTCAAGCTTCGATTCTCCATTCCAATCTTCATCAAGGATTCTCCAAAGTTGAGGTATGTGGGTTTGATTGTGGAAACCTTCCTTTCCACAAGTCCAACCATTTATCCTCTATTTCTACTTCAAGTTTATGGGTTCTTATGATTATTTATGAACTCTTGAATTATGGAATTACTACTACACACCCTATTATGGTCCATTTTGCATATTATCATGAAATGGAATTATTATGTGATGTTTATGGTTTACATGCTTCCATGATCAAATTATGAAGGTTGATATATATATGTATGTTGTTGGTGGGCTGATTTATATGGATTTTGGAATTGGTTGGACTTAGTATTCTTGAAATACATGATTTCATTTACATGAACAATTGCCCACCTTGTGTTTGATAAAATGCCCATTTATAGAATTCTTAGGAAAGGGAAGGTCCAAGGTACGTCCTATGAGTCGGATGGTTATGTAATTACTAAAATGATGATGAAATGGACACATGTATATGATTTTCTCTATATAAGTGTTGTGAGTCGACCAAGCCTAGTACGGGGGGTAGTAGGCCCGTATAACCGTATCGAGGGATTGGTACCTTGGTTGCCTAGTATGGGGGGTAGTAGGCCCGTATAACCGTATCGAGGGGTTGGTACCTTGGTTGCCTAGTACGGGGGGTAGTAGGCCCGTATAACCATATCGAGGGGTTTGTACCTTGGTCCCTAGCTCGGGGGTGGTAGGCCCGTGTAACCATATTGAGGGGTTTGTACCTCTTTCGCCTCTCCAAGGGGGTGGTAGGCCTTGGAAATACTATATTGATGGTCACTCGCCACACATGTACTACGTCCCACTAAATATGATTTTTATGTAAGCATCATTATACATATCATTTCATTAATATGCTATTTATCGGGTATGATTACGCATTTTCCTATGATGTCCATCTAATGTAGCATTGCATTGCATCCCATATACTTAGTACATTCAAATGTACTAACGCATACTCTATGCCTACATGATGTCACCATGTAGGGACCGGAGCACCGCTTGACCATCCTCCTCCGCGTGGCTAGTACGATTTTCTATAGTGGTTATTGGTGAGTCCTCCATTTCGGGGACGTTGCTCATGATCTTTTGCTATGTATAAAACTTTTCCTTTCTAGTTATGTTTTGACTATGAGGGTGAGCCCGGTAGTTTGTCTTGGCCACCGCTAAGTACTCATGTTTAGAGGTGGTGTTGGACAAGTCGTGTATTATGCTTGAGCTTGACTCATCTATGGTATTTATGTATCATTTCTTTTTTTTTCTTTCTTGCTCCCTTAGTCCCGATTTCCCCCTTGATTATGCTTATCGCTTATGGTCATTTAATTGCTTCCGCGACCAAGGATGTGTAATAATACGCTATGAGGCTTGTTTGGGGTTCCTTCGGGTTCCCCATTCGCCGGTCACATCTAGGCCCTAGGCTTGAGTCGTGACACCAAGCTTCATAGAGACACCATTTGGGATTTGGTTGAAAGGTATGTTAAGGCTATTATTTCTCTTCTGGCATGATCCTAGTGGCTTAAGCTTGTTATGACGGGTGTATTATCATTATTTGCCATGTAGCCTTATCCTATTTAGCTGGCTACCACCTTATGATATAATGTCTATCAGCAACACTCTACTCCTTGCTTAGTATCCTAGAAAAGCATGTTATGATTTTTTTGATTAATTATGATTACTTGTTATTGTTGTGATGTTTTATTATCTGGCTGCCTCTTATGAGCTTGTTTTGACCTTAGTAGACACTGACACTGCAGGGTTCTTGAGTATACATATTGATTCTTATACTGAGCCTACGGATCGGGTAGATCGAGCCTACGGGTTGGGTAGACCGAGCCTATGGGCTGGGTAAACCCTGCCTACGGGTTGGGTAGGTTATATCTACGGGGCAACATATATGTATTGTACCACAGAGCCTCAAATTTGTGTTGATCTATGACACATGTACATTCAGACAGTTTAGATCAGATTATCACTGGGATCCAGGTAAGGGGGCTAATATGGGTATTTAACGACTGTTTGTGCTCGTTAGGACTTATAGGGATTGTGTGTTATTTGTACCTGTTGGACTAATGGGGGCCAGGTTAGGTTATTGCTTGTTATGTGCTTATATTTTCTTGTTATAGGGAGATAAGGTATTGTACTTCTATTTCACCCCTGCCTTTTCCTTTTGGTACTTATACTTAAGTTTCAGCTTTCAGTTTACCTTACATGCTCAATACATTATTTTGTATTGACGCCCCTTGCCTAAGGCGCTGCATCCATGTCTGCAGGTCCTGAGCAACGACCAGACAGACCTGTCGAGTAGCACAGCCGCCTATCTAGCAGATAGGTTGACTCATTTCTTCCGGGGGTTGCCAAAGTCCTAGAAGTTTGCTTGTTTTGCTTTTCAAAGATTTAGGGTAGGCCGGGGCCCTGTCCTGTCCAAGTGTTATATTCGTAGAGGCTTAGAGACTAGTGTGTTGGATTGTATAGCTACGTTGACCATGTTGGCCTTGCTTTTTAGTTGGCTTATGTTTGATAGATGATTGACATATTGTTTAGATATGTGCCTGTTTTCAACTTCTGTATAGAGATCATAGTGGTTTTGATGGCCCACATAGCGTTTATACTTTCCTAGATACCACGGTGGCTTCGACGGCCCAAACAAGATTTTGTGCTGGCTGGTTATTGCTTTATATAAACTGTTACAATAGCTATTTTCATTGTAGAGCTATTGACAGGGGTCTTGCCAGCCGAGGGCTTATTTTTAAGTTGAGATATACTTTTTTGTTTTCTTGACTGTGTGTGGTTGCCATGCGCCATTAGCAAGTGGTTCAGTAGGGTCGGCTCAGGCATATGTTTTGGCATCATGTGCCAGTTGCTCTCCTCGAGTTTGTGGTGTGACAAGTTTTAGTGTTGTTTTGTGGAAAGAAGAGAAGGGAGGAGGGAGAGTAAGAGAGAGAGAGTGGTTGTGTGTGAGAGAGAGTATAAATTATGGGAATTGGTATTCATTTTTTTCGATGAAAAAGATAGTGGACGGTGATGGTAGATCTAGAAAAATAATACATTGAAGAAGAAGAAGAAGATAAAAATAATTGATTAGAGGATAGATTTGAATCGAAAAATTTAGCCTCCATTAAAGGAGTTTAAGCTTGAAAAAATGTTGGGAGGTAGTGACTTGAGAAATGATAAAGAAGAGAGAAATAAAAAAAAAATGTTTATATATAAGTCTCTCACGCGCTATTAATGAGTATATCACGCTCACTTTGTCATGTTAGCATAAAGTGTCTAAATAACACAACAAGAGTGTTTAAAATGGGCAATGCCAACTTAAGGTGTTTAAGTAAAAGTTGGTGTCAACTTTAAGGGGCTGACAATGGGTTCCGCCAAACAAAAATAATAACGCGAATAAGCTTAAAACCAAGCAAGATCATTAGCTCGCTCTATTATCATACCCTGTGGAGCAAGAGTGAGATACATTTTATACTCTCTTCGTTTCAAATTGTTTGTCAGATTTTTACTTGATACGGAGTTTAAGAAAGTAAAGAAGACTTTTGAATCTTTATGATCTTAAACTAAACATGTGTAGACTGTATCAAAATATTTTTTAATCTTGTGATCTTAAACATGTAAAGTGAAAAATTGAATTTAAAGAGTTACCAAAAATGGAAAAAGACATTCTTTTTTAAACGCACTTAAAAAGGAAGAGTAATATCAATACAACAACATTTATAAATGCATAGTATTTGATATACATTTTTAGCCAACCACAATCTCGTTGTATCAAATATTGCATTGCAACAAACCACTAGTAATAGATACACATTTACCTATGTTGAACTATGTTTTTCAATAGTCCATAGTCAACCTCATCCCATCATTAGCCCAACCAGTTGCATGTGCCAACAGTCTGTCCACAAGGATAGCTAGGTAGACTTTGGATGAACTAGGTGTTGCACATAACCAGTAAAATACAAATACCATCTCAACTTATAAGTCATTTGGACATAAGAAAAACAGTCAAACATAATAATATCAGTTGATTTTTTTAAACTCAAAAACTCCATTGATCATTGATATGTAAAAAGATATAATTTGAGTTTGACATACCAAATTGTATACATGATCATTGAGAAGAGCTTACTAAGTTATACCTAACTAAAAATATAGGAATATGAATATAGTTATGGAAGATCATAAATGATATGGAATGGTTTTTTCTTTTTGATCCTAAAAGAAGGTATGCCCCCAACTGTCCATATTAACAAGTTTTTTTACTTGATTGAAAAGTCCAACATAAGAGTTGAAGACATGGATTGAATCTTAGTTATGACTCAGATTTGTCAACTTATCAGCAGGTTTATTGACTTTCCTGAAACCATGGCTAATTTCAAATTCATTCTGGCATGCTCCACATATTGTGCTCTAATCTTCTCCTAGATTGTTTCTTTCAAATTTGTTTAAGAGTAGTTAGAACATAAGTTTTGGTTGTATAAAAGGATTATCCTCAAATTTTCAAGCTTTCTACTACATCTTGATTTTCATAGCTTCCACATTATAATTAGAGGGAGTATTTTGGTTATAAACATGGTGAAGATATTGTGTGGCTTATAGTTCCATCAATTGAGTAGCATCGTCTTGTAACTTCTACAAGTGTGATCAATTTCCAGAGATCCTGCAAAAAAACCTTTCAGTTGTTTCAGCATGGTCATCTTGACAAAATAGATAAATAATGTCTTCTATAATAGGATCCATATTGTTGTTGTTACAATAATGATAAATAGGGTCAACATGAATCCCACACAGGGAGACTCTTTCATGTTGGAATTTTGTTTAAATTAATTTAGTAAAACAAGTTTTTCTTAAATGAAGAGGTGTTTTTTTAAAATGAAAGAGTATGTCGTTTCATTCTTTAGTTGGTGTCTTTTAAATGAAAGAGTGTGCCTTTTCATTCTTTAGTTGGTGTCTTTTAAATGAAAGAGTGTGTCTTTTCATTCTTTAGTTGGTGTCTTTTAAATGAAAGGGTGTCTCTTTTCATTCTTTGGTTACCACCAATTTATTTAAATCCTGCAGATTCAAAAACTTTTATAGAATACATTTCTTTATTATATTCTCCAAAGAAATCTTTTCTTCTTTGAAAGATCAAGTTCAAGTTATTACTTTCCAATAGGATGTCTTCACTATTTACTTAGTGCAAAAATTCATAGGCTTGTCATATTCACTAAAACTATTTGCATACAGTTCCATAGCAATCTCACGAAAGAAAGAGAGCAGATATCATTTTTTAGGAAAGCGTTTTGCACGTGTTTCAAGCTTTAATTTTGTATTCTTTGTTCATATTATCAAACATTCATCTTAGCTTTCTTCTTCATATAAAGTTATGTCTTTGATATATATTTTCTAACATTTCATTGGTCAAAAAGTTTGTCTCTAATGACTCTCCAATTGAGGGAAGAACTCTTAAAAATAATATCACCATACCAGATATTTTTGATGAACTTCTTGTAGTTTTGCTTGTTTAAAAGCGTCCCAATAGGAGGTAATTGTGAACTTTCCATTGGTATTAGAGATCCATATGGCCTTGTCTCTCTTGTTGCTATTCAAAATAATATTATGCTCTCTGATCTTTTGTTTAGTGTCTTTATTAGATTGATTGTGCAACTTGTCTCATTCTCAACTACCATCAATGTATATATACGTGTTACTAATATGTTCTTGTGAATCACTGCAACGAATCAAAAGATATAAAGGGCCCATGCTAGACTAATTTTCATACTAGAAATTCACATCTCCAAGACTCCAACTACAATGTTCCATATTATGATGTTTTACACCACTTCTTTAATGTTACATGGGGTTTTCTAGTCTTGATGTTGTACCCTAACTCTGTTGAGCCTTGATAAGGTGCATATTTTAGAAGTACTTGGCTTCCATAAATTCTTTTTAGAGGTAGTTTGTAGTTTTGAGGATCCACCATTATTTTGTTTGAAAAGCATGACTAGTGTCTGAAAGGCTTCTGAAGCTTGCTCCACCTTAATTGTTGGGGTAATATATTACTCCGCCCGTCCATTTTTACTTGTCCAATATATTAAAAATAGTTGTTTAATTTTACTTTTTCAGTTTGAAAAATTAAGAGATAATTTACCATTTTGTGTCTATTTTTTCCGTGCTATTAAATACTACTCCCTTTGTTCTCATTTACATGTCGTCCTTATTAAAAATAGATGCTCCTTAATATTTGTCATTTTGCAAAATCAATGTATAAATGACACTATTTTTCCTATTTTACCCTTTGAAAGTTATTAGCCTTGAAAATATACATTTGATCCACATAGAAAAACTAAGTAATCCATGTTTATTGGTCATATAAGTTAATCAAAGTAAATTAATTCATGTTCATTAATTGAAAACTTGACTTCAAGAGAATACTAAATAAGGGTACAATGGTAAACTTACTAAATAATGGTACAATGGTAAACTTACCTAGTTTCTTAAAGGGCGTGAAACCTAAAATTGTGACAACTACATAGGAACGGAGAGAGTATTTATTTATCAATAGTTAGATAATGTCACGACCCAAAAATGAACGTGATGACACTTGTCTACCCCACCAAGACAAGTCAGACTCAACCCAACGATTTGAAAGAAATGCGGAAAGTGAAACAAGAGTAACATAAGAGTGGAAAACTTAGTCATTCTAATATAACTCCAAAAACTGGTTGTCACGTGTACAAGCATCTAATGTATTAATACAAAATTGAAAGATAAGTACAAGTCTCATTGTCTTTGTTTCTCAAATAGAACAAAGCATAAAGTAAGGAACAAGAGAGTTTACCGGGATGACAACAACTCCCTCTTAACGTATCCTCAAAAAGCCTCAGATGTAACAAGAAGGAGAGCAATCATACGGATCCAGGATCGAAACCTATACAAGTGTAAAAGCAAGGAGTGAGTACCAACCAACACGGTACACAATAAGCAATCTAATAAACAAGGCAAAACTAGCTAGAATACGAGTACTTCTTTCATCCCAATCGAACCTCCTCAAACTACAATCGGCATAAAAATCAGCCCAACTTGACAGTTTCACAATATACAGCTCACAAGGATTAACAATCACAGTCCAATAGTAATAGTTCAACAACCAACAAGTATCAAGGATATCAATCACAAGCATCAAATAGATCAATCTCATATATCAAGTTGATCAATCACAAGCATCAAATAGATCAATGTCAAGTATCAAGAATATCATATCACAATAATCAAATACTAACCAGAACCATTTTTCTTCGACACAATGTCACTAGCCGGCAGGGGCGAATTTATATATTAAATTTGGGTCACTGGAACTCATGGTCATCCGACTAAACTCGATAGATTACTTGTATAATTACTAAAGATATATTAAATATTAGCTGGTGGAACCCATTCTCAAATTGGGTAGATGGTTCACTGGTCGGAGGGCTTGTTTTCAGCATTAAGGTCTCTTGTTCGATCCCACCTAGCACCATTTTGCTTCAATTTTTTATATTAATTAAAAACACATTTTTCAACGCTTCAAAAGTTTTATATTAATTAAAAACACATTTTTCAAAAAAATAAAATAAAAACATAAACTCTAAAAGGTCTAAAGTCAAAAAAACTCAAAAGGTTTTCTTCCCGCCCATTTTCCAAGTTCCAACTAGACCCGTCTTTAAAGCAATGGTGCACCCGTTGTTTTGAAATCCTGGATTCGCCTCTGCTAGCCGAAATCATTTCTCATCGGCTTTATATAGTATCGCTTGCTGAAATCATTTCTCATCGACTTTATATAGTATCGCTTGCCGGAACCATTTTCCTTCAGCACAATATCACTAGCCGAAACCATTTTCATTCGGATTTATATCAGATCACTAGCCGGAATCATTTTCCATCGGCTTTATATCATATTATTAGCCGGAACCATCTCCCATCGCCTTTATGTCACATGTTTTATCACGGTATACAATAATCAATGCAAATAAGTAATTTTACACCATAAAAAAAAGGCAACAACTCAAGCAATTCAAGTCCACAATAATGCCATCAAAATATTTCATCAATCAACAAATTAAATAGGGTCCACAACAAGGCAATTCACAAAGCATTATAATCAACACGTTGTCTTTTTCATTAACCTCTTTTTTATTCATTAAGATTAATCAAGTGGGACAATGAACCCATCACCTCATTTTCAGTACTCCCCAACACATACAATAAATGGAAATACATGATTCTACTCATTTTACAAGGTTTTGGAGATCACTTACTTCATTTCAGTCAAAAAGTCAATCCAAGACTTTAGCCTTTCTTTTTCGAACAATGTCCAAAGCCACGTAATCCAATTCAATCAAGTAATCACAATAAAATTCAAAAAGTAACAACACTCAATTCATACATTTTGAAAAATGGGTCAATCAACTCAAAAACTCAATTTCGAAAATGAGGTTTGAATCTGAAAATCTTTACTTAAAAATGTTACCCAATGCATTTGAAACTCATTAGTGAAAATCATTTTGAAAAATGAATTAAAATCAATTTGCAATCACCATTTTAGTTTAGAACTCAAGTTCTTGAAAAACCTTACCATTTTCCAATCAAAATCCCAAGTTTTGATGTTAAAAACCATAAATAATCAAAGGAAATTGTAACACCTCGGATTTGAAATGGGCTAAAAAGGGAAATTGGGAAAGGTCCACGAAGTAAAAAATGGACCATGAACCCTTCACGACACACTAGACGGTCCGTGAAAGGGACCACAGCCTGTTAAAGGGCTCGTGAACATGTTCCCAGAGGTTGGCCCAGATGGTGTCCCTCCCACGGATGCCTAGACGGCTCGTGGTGAGGTTCACGAGCCGTGAAAGTGGTCGTGAGGTTGCCCACTCAGAAAGGGTTTCTCCCCTAGTCACTGGTCAAGGACCACAGACGTCTAAACGGTCTGTGAGGGCCCACACGGTCCGTGAAGTCGTCCGTGAAGGGAGTTTGTCAAACTTAGAGTTACATGTCAACTTCAAACGATCATATCTTTTAGCACAAAATGAATGAAGTGGCCCATGACCTATCCAATTAAAGGTCTTTGAGTCCTCTTTCCAATGCCGCCACGTATGATCCATTTGAAGTTTGGAGTAAAAAGTTATGCACGTTTTAGTGGAACATTGTCAAGCTGTTGAAGCTTCACGACCCACTATACGGGCCGTGAAGCACTGTACGACTCGTGAAGGGTGTCTTGAAGTCAGTTTGTTAGTTTTTAAGTCAGGGTCATATTGGTCTTTTTGCCTATGTGTTGGGCACTTAAACTACGTCGTTTGATGCCTAAACTACCGAGAACCCTCATTCTCCAAAATCATCCAACTTAGAAAGAAAAGAGAAGAAAGAAGCGACTGTTTTCTCCTAAGAACAAGCAGAGGTATTCTTCAAGTTCAGCCCCCAAACCCAAAGGATTTCTCCGTAGTTTTCGTCACCAGGTATGTGAAGTTTCACTAGTGGGTTTCTTTCACCCATTAGGTCCCTAGAATTCATTCAGTTTCTTCAAGTTCTCCATAAATTGCTTTGACCTACGGTTCCCAAATCTTGGAAATCCATTGAAAGTTAGCTACTATAGTTCCATTGCATTGATTACCTGTTTTTTTGGAGAATTAATGTAGTCCCATGTATAGAACTCAGAACCCTAGCTTGTATTGATTATCATCATTTCATGAATTATACTTGCTAGACAGATCAGTCAGAAAAATCATGCTCTAGTATTTGAATGCCATATTTTCAGCATATTTATGTTGCACTCCCAGATAGCATCTCAGTATTTTGAGCTACTCAGTATATCAGTTGCATTGTTAGTTTTGCATATTCAATTGGGAGTAGACTTAGCACCGAGTTGGACTAGGGTTCAGCGTACCCTCAAAGTCCCAAAACTACGTGCCAACGTAGGTTCAGAAATCCCCTCTGTTGGGCATCAGTTTTAGTGATCACGCCAAAGTCATGCCTTTATACCCTGGCAAGGTATATTGGGTCCTCTCAATGGGGCGTATATATCGGACTCCACATTTAGCTCACGTGGTTTATGTCGGTTAACAGTAGCTCCCACAGTCATACTCTTAATGCATTGACCATGTTATCAGTATTTACTTCAATATACAATTCAACATGTTATCTTCATGATTAGTACTTATTCATTGCATCTATCTCAGTTTTCAGTTACATTTCAGTACAGCCTACTTCCATATTTAGTTTATATTGTACAACTTATATTGTTTAGCTTAGAATCTATATCATGCATGCTCAGTACATTCAAAGTACTGACGCATACTTTTGCGCTACATCGTTTCATGATGTAGGTTCATGCGCTCGGCATCCAGACTGCGCTTAGCTCGATTTCCAGTTCGTACTCAGCAGCTTCAGTGGTGAGTCCTCATAGTCCGAGGACATTTCTTTATGCTTTAGTTTAGTCAATCTATTATCAGTCTTTCAGTATTATTAGAGTTAGCTAGGGATTTGTCCCAGCAGCTCATCAGTTTTAGAGTCTTTCAGACATAGAGTCAGTGTTCAGTATTTTGGAGTTTTATTCCATGGATATTCAGATATATTTTCATTTGGAGTTCTTTTAGTTTTGACTCCCTTTATAGTTGTGCTTCCGTTTACTTAGTTATATTCTAGTATGCTTGTGATATGCTAGACTCAGGGTTAGCTTGGGGTCACTTGTGATCCTAGGTCCCCTATTACGTCTAGGGGGTAGCCTCGGGGCGTGACAGAAATTGAAGTTTTAGGGTCACAAAAGCTTACCCAAATGATTTAGCATAAGAAATCTCTTCAAGAAATCGCCTTCTGAGTCATTACAGATAACTTACCATTAATAGGGGTGATATAGTCAAATTACTCCTCTATTTATTGTTTCTTAAGAAATGTGTACATCAAGTCAAACATGGACAAGTAAAGATAGACGGAGGAGTATTTCAAGAAGCCAAATGATACCTACCTCCAGTGTCTTAGGCAGTTTAGAAAAATCTCACAATGTACTTCTCAATTAGCTCAATGGTACCCTTGAAAGGGTTGGTTATAGCAAAGACATGCAATGGAAGAGCTAGAAGAATGTGTCTAATCAAAATAGCTCTTCCACCTACAAAAAGGTTGTTTCCCAGCCTCTAATTTTGTTTATGGTCTTGTTTATCATATCTGAGTAATGAGAGTTCTTTTTTTCCTGTAATGAGAGGGCACCCAAGATATGCATCTCAACACATATATAGAAACAATTTGTGTCATGACATGTATAGAAACAGTATATGTCATAACATGTTTAATAATCAAAGAGAGTGATCAACCATATGACATCCCCTATATATTAACTTGATTCACATTGAAAAAGGTGAGGAAATTATAAGAAATAGTATTGGGAAATTTTCTATGTGTATTCATTTCTTCTCCAACCATGTATATATACAGTTTTGTGGAAAACAAAAGAACCTTCTATTTCTAACTGACTATACCAATGTCCTGCTTCTATTAGCTAACTCTATAACAAACTTTATTCTTTACAATGTCTAAGAAAAGGATAAAATAGGTAATCTGATTAGTATATTTTCTAGGTATATGATATATACATAGGCCAAAAATTTTATCAACTTCATCATTTCTTTGGGCCTATATTAAAGTCGGTATTTCCTTCTACTGTCAAAGAATGCTGAGTCCCAATCTGATGAGGCTCAATCTCCTTGTTACCACTAGTGTATTTTGAACCACTTCGACAAGTCCTAGGGTTCCACTTCTTTACTTCACCCTCATTTTCTCTGCATTTCTCCATTGAAATTGAAGATGAAAGAACTGGAATCTCAACATCCCCTCTCAAGTTGGAGGGGAAGAGGGTGAGTCCCAACTTGCCCATGTGTTTGATGATGTGATGGTCTGGTGAGGGGCTTAGTAAAGATGTCAGCTAATTATTCTTTGGAGGGAACAAAGACAAGGAAATCAAACCGGCGAGATACTGTTGTCGGACGAAATGACAATCAAGCTCGACTTATTTCATATGTTCGTAAAACACAGGGTTACGAGTTATATGTATAGTGACTTGGTTATCTGAGTGAATGTGCACCGACAAAGGAAGAGGAATCGACAGATCTATAAGTAATCTGGTAAGCCAAGTTAATTCTGCAACTAACCTTCTCATTGAACGGTATTCCGCTTCTACAGATGATAGAGATGCATGCTGAATTTTGTTTTTCTGATTTCCAGGAGATGGGAGATCTACCCAAGTTGATGAAGAATCCCCTTACTGATTGGCGAGAATCACGGCAAGACGCCCAGTTAGCATCACAAAAAGTGTTCAAAGACAAAGAAGGTGATGCAGTAAAGAAAAGACCATGATTTGGGAATCTCTTCAGGTAACAAATCACTCTTAAACCAGCATTGTAATGAACAGTAGTAGGATTATACATAAACTGACTGAGTTTCAATATAACAGATGATAAGTCTGTCCTAGTGTGAGTCAAATAATTGATCTTTCCAATAAGGTGTCTATAAATTGTGGGATCTGACAAAGGTGTTCCTAAATCTGCAGATAGCTTAATTGAAGGATCTATGGGAGAAGACACTGATGAAATATGAGAAACATCAAATTCCTCCAGCAACTCTAAGGTATACTTCCTCTGGCTTATAATCATTCCTTGTTCCTCCCTCAATACTTCCATACCCAAAAAATAATGCAAAAGATCTAGATCTTTGATTTTGAATTTTGTATGCAAGAATTTAGAGTTTGGATTTCATCAGTAGCATTTCATGTGATTAAGATGTCATCAACATAAACAACAACAATTGAAATGAATTCACCTGTTTGCATAAAGAACAATGAATAATCATTGGGTGAAACAACATATCCTTTAAAATTTAATACTCCTGCTAGTCTAGCATACCACTGCCTTGAGGCTTGGTTGAGTCCATAAAGTGATTTTCTCACCATATTAGGTTGAGGAGGATCCATATCATTAGGAAATTTCATGTATACTTCTTCTTGCAAGTCTCCTTGCAAGAAAACAATGTTGACATCAAACTGATAAACATCCCAAACTTTCTTAGTAGCAATGACTAACAAATATTTGATTGTGGTCATTTTTACTACTGGAGAAAAATTTTCATATTATCAATCCCCTTTTTCAGTATGTCCCCTCTCACAAGCAACCTAGCCTTTAGTCTTTCAATTGTCTCATTTGCATGTTGCTTAACCTTGTAGATCCATTTACATGGTAAAGCTTTTCTGCCTTAAGGTAAAGCTACAACATCCTAACTATGATTAGATTTTAAAGCATCATTTTCATCTTGATGGCCTGTTGATGTTGGAGCTGGTGAAGGATGTGCTCCAGTGATGAACCCCAGCTTGTTCTTTGCAGAGAGTGCTATAAGCATTCCATCCCTGATAGCCCCTTCCATCAAATGTGCTGCTTACCAAGCCCATTCCAGGAGAGTCTGAAGAATATAGACAGAAGGCATGATTGATATCAATATTTGTTCTTGAGGATGATCTTCTTCCTTGCAGGTGTTGATTCAGAATCAATGATGGTTTCGTTAGTCATGATTGGATTCGATGTGAAAGATCGATTGAATTATTAGATTATTACTCTAATACCATGTAGAAATTATAAGAAACAATATTGGGAAATTTTCTGTGTATTCATTTCTTCTCCAATCATGTATATATGTATATAGCTGTGTGGAAAACAAAAGAACCTTCTATTCCTAACTGACTATACATGTGTCCTACTTCTATTAGCTAACTCTATAACAAACTTTACTCTTTACAATGTCTAAGAAAAATATAAAATAGGTAATCTAACTAATATATTTTCTAGGTATCTGATATATACATAGGTCGAATTTTTTTATCAACTTCATCATTTCTTTGGGCCTATATTAAAGTTAGTATTTCCTTTTGCTGTTAAAGAATGCTGAGGCCCAATCTAACTACTTCGACAAGTCCTAGAGTTCCTCTTCTTTACTTCTTCACCTTCATCTTCTCTGCATTTCTCCATTGAAATTGAAGATGGAGGAACTGAAATCTCAACAAAAGGGAACTAGCTAGGTTAGAGCTTAGATTTAAATGACGAAATTCTAAGTTAATTAAGGGATTGATAATCCTAGTCTAGTGATCGAGGTTAGGGTTAATTCTTCATGCTTATAGCCTAAAGTTGAAATGTGCTTAATACAACTTAGTTAGGTTAGAGATAATCAACTAAGTTAGACTCACTAGTTTGTTGGAAAATAATTAATGGATAATAAAGAATTTAGTACTCCCTCTATTTCATATGTCACCATTTTAGATTTCACATTTCCTAAGAAACTATGTAAGTTTACCATTGTACTCTTATTTAGTATTCTCTTGAAGTTAGATTTTCAATAAATGAGCATAAATTAATATTTTGATTAATTAAAATGACCAATGAACATGAATTAATCATTTAATTTTTCTATGTTGGTCAAATTCATACTTTCAAGGTTAATAACTTTCAAGGGTAAAATAGGAAAAATAGTGTTATTTATGCATTGAATTTGTGAAATGACAAATATTAAGAACCATCTATTTTTAGTAAGGACGACATATAAATAGGAACTAAGGGAGTAATTGAATTTGTGAGGCAATGCACACTTATCAAGAAAAACATTCAAGGACATAATTTAAACTATATTTTTCACTATTTTTCTTTGTGAAATCATAAATACAACTTTGTATGTAGTGCTCCTTCTCCAACAATAGTTGTTCACTATACTAAAAATAGTTGTCCAACAATACTTGTTCAATTTAGAAAATCAAGAGATAATTCACCTTTTGTGTCTATTTTACCCTTGCTATTAAATACTATTTATTATCTAACACATTTTTCAAAGCATTAAATTTTAAAAAGTCAAAGGATAATATAGTAATATCACCCTTATTATTTATTGTTTCTTAAGGGGTGTGCCAAGTCAATATTGGACAACTATTGTTGGACAGAGGGAGTACAATTTATCTCCTAGAAAATATCAAACTTCATTAAAAAAAAGGCATATATGAAAAAAAAAATTCCAACATCCACCTTAAACTTTGAACAGTTTAATTATTTTGAATTATGAACAAAAACCCTAAAAATTCACTTAATATAGAATAAAAGGAGTAGTTGTTAAGAAACACCATTAACGAGTTATACTCAATGTATTGAATTGATTTAAATTCTAGGTTCTGCTATAGCTGGTATTCCCTACCCGCGAGTCATTAATCAACTTTAATTTATTTGCTTCTTATATTAGATTTATTTATCTCTTTTACATACCCTTCTTCCGTAAAATATTTGACTTAGCCAACAGACGCACATCAGAAGGAGTTGGGAAACATTATATATTTAGGGGTGGTTTAATATATCTCAGATAAGCATAACAATTTCAATATAGAATTTTTTGTTTAATTTTACTTCATATTTAATTTAATATATTAGCTAATTTTGAGATGATTTTTATGTTAAAAAAATGAAAGAATTAACTATTTCATATAAAACTAAAATAATTAATCTCATGAAATATCTCATCGGGAATTAGGGTGTCCAACCGTGGTACCAAACGATCCCTTATGGCATTCTAGTATTGGGGATGAGTTAACCGACTTCAGTAGGTTAGTTGACTTATTAACCATCATAGGATCGAAGGTAAGGTTTATATTCCCTCCTTGTAATTTTGTTGTTTTTATTTTAATGTTAAGGCCCGGGGGTGTTGCTCAGCCCTGACATCCTCAAGGGTAGTTAAAAAAAACATGGTACCAAACAACTCATTATGGCATTAAAAAGTACTTCATTGGAAAACAAAAGGCAGAAACACAACGAGAAGTGAGTAACATCACAGATATCGATATGGATTGTTGTGCAAAAGTGAAAATGTTCCATCTTTAATCAGAGGTCACAAATTCGAGCTTTGATCATGGAGAAAATTTTGTTGAAGCATCACCCCAAATGAGCCTTGCAGTGTGCAATCCAAATTTAGTCGAACTTTAATGCGGACTTCGAACTCCGAGGAAAAAAAAGGAAGAAAAGCATCTTGGAGAAATTGGCGACAGCATATTCTCCTCCGTAAGCCAATAAGAGAATATAAGCATATTCTCATGTTGATTTTAGAAAGAAAGAAAATGTGGAGGAAATTAGAGTTATAGTTTAACAATTTTAATTTATAATTACAGTTTGTATTATTTAAATATGAGGTTTCCAAAAAAGAAAAAAAAAAGAAACATTTGAAGCTTTAAAAAAAAAAAGCATAGGAAAATGCTTGAAAACGTGCGTGCTTGTTTGTGTAATGTGTATGATTATTTGCCAACAAAACAAACTAATAGAAAAAGCTATCTCCATTTCTATGATTTTTATTTTTTATTTTTTATATGACATTCGTTGTTTATATTAAAGTTTGAGAAATTCAAATTCATGTATTGAAGAGTTCATTCTTGAAAACTGCTCTTAACATAATTATTTTTTTCAAAAAACAATAATTCAGAAACTCAAATTCAAGACTTCTTATTATGAGAATGTATAAATTCTAACTATTCCACCACAATTCATGTTGATCCATTTTTATGACGCGAATTCATGCCTTTTGTTCTTTAACAATTGAATCTGGCTTGAATATCATGACTCCCGAATCTTAAAGGTCTGTTTGGATATGTGATATGGAATTGTATTTATATGAAATTGAAATTTTCTTTGGACATACAATTTGAATTTTTTAAGTTAAATTTTTATATACATGAAAATTCAATAAGTTGCGAAAACTATTAAAATTTTTCCAATTCTTATATAATCTTACCAAATGAATAGTTTATAAATAAGATATCGAAATATCCTAAGTAGTCGCATATCTTCATATTTCTTTTATAAATAAATATTTTTGATTACAATTTTTTTTTCAAATAACATAATTTTATAAAAAATACTAGTCAACAATAATAGTAACTAGTTATTATTTAATATAATCATTTCACATGACATGAATAATCCCTTTACACCGAATATGAGTTTTTTTTTGTTGACCAAATATAAATTTATAAATCAAATTTTACTTTTTTTTTCTTCTGAAAATCATGACTTCAGAGTTCATATAGCATGTCCAACCCTAAACTAATAATTTTGAGAGTCCAGTAGAATGTGTTTAAATTATTTTTTTTATTCTCTTATTAAAATGTAGAGTAACTGTTTTATTATTATTTTTTAAAACAATAATTAAGAACCCATAGTAGGAACGAAAATTGGTCATCACTTGATTTTTACTCCTATGATCTACTCCCTTCGGCTATTTTTACTTGTCAATTATACTATTTTAGTATGTCTAATAATACTTGTTCAGTTTATAAAATCAATGAATAATTTATTATTTTATATCTATTTTATCCTTGCTATTAAATACTATTTATTTTTCAATGTTTAGATGACTTATATTTAATACTCCCTCTGTTCCTATTTATATGTCGTCCTTATTAAAAATAGATGGTCCTTAATATATGTCATTTCACAAAATCAATGCATAAATGACACTATTCTTCCTATTTTACCCTTGAGAGTTATTAGCCGTGAAAGTATGAATTTGACCAACATAGGAAAACTAAAAAAATAATTCATGTTCATTGGTCAATTTAATTAATCAAAATAAATTAATTTATGTTCATTTATTGAAACTCAACTTCAAGAGAATACTAAATAAGGGTATAATGGTAAATTTACATAATTTTTAAGGGACGTGAAATCTAAAATGGTGACATATAAATAGGAACGGAGGGAGTAAGAGTAATTTGATAAAATTACCCATATCATTTACTGCTTCTTAATTCCTATGCCAAGTTTATAGTGGACAACTATTGTTAGACAAAAAATAATTCATACTCCTTCCGTCCCAACAATAGTTGTCCACTATACTATTTTGGGATGTCCAACAATACTTGTTCACTTTATGAAATCAATGGATAATTTTACAATTAGTTTCTAATTTACCCTTATCATTAATTATGGTCATTTCTTATTACATTTTTCAAGACATTGTATTTATTATATTCAAAGGGTGTTATAGTAAAATTACCCGTCTATTTATAGTTTCTTAAGAAGTGTGTATAGTCAATAGTGAACAAGTATTATTGACAAAGGAAATATCATTTATAATGGATTAACTCGAGTTAAATGAGTCATAATATAATCCGTCTAAGTTTGAGTTTAAACAAATAAATTAAATCACACCTTTTTTTTTATTCAAAATTGACAACGTATCTTTAGGCAGAGTCGAAGGGCTGTGAATGATCCAGGTTGGTCTGACAAAAAAATAATAAATTCAACAAAACAGAAAATAATAAAAGTACTAAATTACCCTTGCATTAGATTTAATCAGCGGTCTACAATCTCTTCCTTCACATCCATCATTAGATCAAACGGTATAAATTTAACAAACTGAAATAGTCTAGGGTTATTCCTATTACACTAGTTTTCTTTTTTTGCAACAAACCAAGTCTTTCGATACACACCGAATCTCTCTCTCTGTAAGTAGACTTTGTCTCTCTAGAAGCTTCTCTCTTTTGCAGTTTGAGTTTTTTTCTGTTGCAGAGATGGTGAAGGGGCCTGGACTTTACTCCGATATCGGCAAAAAAGCTAGAGGTATGTTTCGCTCTTTCGTTTTGTTTTGTTTTGTTTTCATTTCATTGTTTTGGTACATATGTTGCTTGGATTCTTCAGAAATGTTGTTGTATCCGTATGAATTTTCTAAAAATGAAGTACTATTTTTCAAATATTCCATACGCGGTGATATTTTTGAAGAGTTTGAGTAACATTGATGCTACGGAAACAGCTCTGATTGTCCAAAAATGTTGTTGCATCCTTGTCGAATTCTCAAAAAAATTGTACTATTTTTTGTAATATAAGATATGCACTGGTTGATATTTTTTGAAGAGTACAAGCAACATAGTATGATGCTATGGAAATATGTTGCTTGGATTCTCCAAAAATGTTGTTGTATCTGTGTTGGATTAATTGGAAATATATGATAAGCACCTTTCAAAATTTTTGAAGAGTCCAAGCAACATAGTTTGGTACTACGGAAACTGTTTATCTTTTGTTGCTTGAGGAAATCATTTTTTTCATTAATATTTGGTAGTTCCACTGTCTTACTTTATGTAGCATGGTTTGAATTTTGGGAGTTAAACATTTTAAAATTTTTGACTGTAAATTTGGACATGGAATTTTTTGAGTTTTTAGAAATACATTTACATATTTGGAAACTATGGAAATAGTATTGTAGATCACAATAATTGATAATTCAAAATATTTGAAGTGCATATGAAAATTTCACAGTTGAACCTTGAAATATGAAAGGTGCTACATCAATTGGGACAAAGGAAGTATGTAAAACCTTTATTTGTACAAAACCAAATATGGAAGATTGGTTTTGATGAAAAAAAATATCAAATAAACCTCATTTGTGGTGGTAATTGATGGATATTGTATCTTTTTGTTGTTATTTTTAGATCTTCTGTACAGAGACTATGTCAGTGACCATAAGTTCACCGTCACTACGTACAGCACAACGGGAGTGGTTAGTTTCTTTCTGGATATGTATATGATTATCATTCAAACTGTTTGCTTATTGTTCATTTGTTATTGTGTTTTGAGGTGTGGGATGAGGAAGCTCTAGATTCTGTGGTCAAGTATGTAATTGTGATAAATTTATACGAGTATACAGGAAATTGGACGTTAAGGGGTGTGTGAGTGGGGTAATAAATTTGGTCTTATGCTGCTTCTAGGAAGACGGGAAGAAACTAATTACTTTAGGAAATGAAGAATGAGATGTCTGTCTAATTTACATTTTGCCTGTATCATGCAATCAATAATTATTTTCATCTTCTAGGATGGCAAATCTAGGATTTAAAATCTATGGGTTCAATATTTAAGGTTTTAGCATTGAATGTGTTGTATTTTTCAAATTATGGTTTATATATACTATTTGTTGGAATTTTGATGAATTTTTTAACAGAAATTTATGCTATGAAAAGTACAGGATTCAGATGAGTGCAGTACCACAAGGCTACATTAGCCTCTGGTTATTTATTCTTTACTTACTTCCAGCAGAGCGAGTGTATTTCTAGGGAAGGACTTCCTCGGTATTGCCTCACAATGCATGTAGTGGATACTTCACATTGTTTGATGATGATATTTTGTTATTGAAATTGTTTTGGTCAATTAAAACTTTAAGTGTATGTTGCTAAAGTTTGTCTCACATTTCAGGCTATTACTTCATCTGGTCTGAAGAAAGGTGAATTATTTTTGGCGGATGTTAGCACCCAGCTGAAGAACAAAAACATTACCACTGATGTAAAAGTGGACACCAATTCCAATGTGAGTTCGTTTTTCAGCTTGACTACTGGGATGTAATATTCGTTACTTATATTTAGTTACTTCTATTAGGAGATACAATATTGAATTTATACATCTTTGGAGATACTAGGTGCACAACATGTTTAGTTTTGACTTCTGAGTTATATTGATCTGGGCACACTTTGATCAAACTGTCAATCCTTCAAGTATCCTTTCCCTTGAAAATATAACCCACAAAAATCAAGAAAACCAATAGTAAAAATGAAGGATTTCCACTTTGGCTATTTTATTATCATTTTCTTCCTTATGGGCTGATTTAATGCTCTGCGAGCCCATGGAGTTGATAGCTTTCTCCTTGCTGTTATTGAAAGATTGTGTTTGTTAGTTTAGTTTGGTGTCTTATGATTAATTTTCGCACTTGCATTTAACAATGTTAGTATGTTGTCCATCAACTATAAGTTTGTAATTGAAATGTGAGGACAGTCACTTTACCAATATGTACTATAGTTTTATGTTGCCTATTTGCGCCCTCTTCTCCATTTCGCTGTTGGATCTCTCGTGCAGACTTGCTTTTGTCCACATAATGGCATCTTAGGTGTTAGCTTAACATTTACCCTGGTGTTGATTATGGCGATGCGCATGCTTCCTTAATCTAATCTTCCCTTCCCCTGATGTATACCTCCCAAATGAAAACTTATAGTAACCAAGGACTGAATTGTCAAGCATGATAATCTAGACGAGTTTTCTGGTAGTAAAAAAAAGTGTTGTACAATCAAAGTCAAAGGATAGTCAATTGGGGAGGAGAATACATTTGAATTATATAGCTTGTTCTCTACTCTCCCCTGCCCTCTGCTCTGCACTCTCGCAAGAAGTTCATCGTCTTCTTTGGTTTTGAATTTTCAACTTTTAAGACTTACTGATTGGGAAACCCACAAGTTCAAGTTTGTTTCGTCAAACTGAGCTGGGGCGATACAAGAATATGCTGAGTAACTTGGGTTGAATGATGCAGGTCTACACTACCATCACTGTTGATGAACCTGCACCAGGACTCAAGACAGTATTCAGCTTTGTCGTACCAGACCAGAAATCTGGAAAGGTACCTTTGCTTTTAACTATATTTCTCTGCAGTTGTCTGGTAGTTTAGTGGATTGTGTGATACTAAGCAAAAGTATTATGTTACAGGTAGAGCTCCAGTACTTGCATGAGTATGCTGGGATCAACACTAGCATTGGACTTACCGCAAGTCCTCTTGTCAACTTCTCTGGTGTTGCTGGAAACAATACCGTTGCTTTGGGCACTGATCTATCATTTGACACTGCCACAGGCAATTTCACAAAATGCAATGCTGGTCTGAGTTTTTCTTCTTCTGATCTGATTGCTTCCTTGGCATTGTAAGTGTTAATGTGATATCTCTTCCTTGGACATAATGTATTTGTTAGATTCTTCATGGAACAAAATCCGTCTTTTAGCCATTTGTTCTCTTTCTAACTGTCAAATGATACCTTGTAATGTCTTGGTTTTCTGTCTTTCTGCAAGAAACACTTTTGGCATTTAAATTTTTTCATCCTGGCTAAACTAATGAATCATTTGTCTCCTCTACTGATAAGATGCTATATTGAAATGATATGATGGCTGTATAATTGCATCAAAGTTCTAGAATTTTGCGCAAATTGTGACATTGGGACCAACATGTTCCATCATCATCTTTGTTGTTTTCTTATCTTAGAACCTTTTTGAACTGAGTACTAATTTTATGCAGGAATGACAAGGGTGATAGCTTAAGTGCTTCCTACTACCACACCGTGAAGCCAGTGACAAACACAGCTGTTGGTGCAGAGTTGACTCACAGCTTCTCAAGCAATGAGAACACACTCACCATTGGGACACAGCATTTGTTGGACCCATTGACCACAGTGAAGGCTCGCGTTAACAGCTATGGTAAGGCAAGTGCTCTCATCCAACACGAGTGGCGACCAAAATCCCTCTTCACAATATCAGGTGAAGTTGATACCAGGGCAATTGAAAAGAGTGCAAAGATCGGGTTGGCTGTAGCCCTCAAACCATGAGTCCTCTTACTACCTTGAGAAAAGTGAGTGAAGCAGTGTCATTTTGTATGATCCAGAGTAATAAATTAGATAGATTTGTTTCAGTGCATTATCCTTCTGAGCCGGTGAGAATAACCTTCAGCTGGTAATGCAAACTCATGAATTTTTGCTAACACCCATCCTAAATGTTGATTGAGGGGACTGGTTTTTAACCTTTCACCTGGGCTTCATCATTCGTGTAATTGATTAATCTTTCTCTGGTCATTTTTTATGTTGTGAACATTCTCCCATTGTGCTGTTGGGGTGAGTGGCACAAAAAAAATTCCTCTTGAAAGAGAGCTTATAGGCCCCTTTTTTTTTTAATCCCCTTTAATGAAAGAGAGAGTACTTCTCAATTCATCTATCCTCCAAACCCTCCTTGAAATTACTATTACAAAGTATCAATCGAACACTTTGAACCGTGCATGTATCTCTCCCACCCTCACTAACACAATACATGTTAGAGATGATTCGGAAAATCTCTCTCTACATAGTAATTCTCTTTGACAGAAATTTCATGGCAATTGGATACTTTCTGATCTTCCAAGTTTATAAGTACAAAAGAAACCATAATGTCAGCATCATAGCCTAAATGTGTTCACTTGAGTTTCTTACCTCTGTTCAGAAGTCACATCCTCTGGCTCATGAGGAATGAAAACAGCAGATGAATTAGAGGAGACACTTATCTCCTTCATTGTATCAAAGTATTGGGTGATCAAAATCATGTCCATGACATCCTTGGTTGATGACCCTGGAACTGTTGTAGAGAAACCAATCACACTTTCTTGAAGCCCTTCGATGATAGCTTCTCGTTGACGAGCAATTCCTAGTCCTGCTAAATACTTTGATTCTGCTTCTCCTTCTGCTTGCTTTATCTGCAGGATCTTCTCTCCTTCTGCTTTCTCAAATGCAGCTTCTCTCAATCTTGAAGCTAGTTTTCATGAAATTGTCAACTCATGTTAGAAGAATGAAGGTTTACATGGTCCATCAATATGCAAACAAGAACTCATACATAGTTCACATGGTCCAATACTTTTACTCTGTTTTGACTCTTTACTAGTGGAGCTTAATGCCAAGAAGATGTAATAAAGAGGGCAAACGTGTTGCATGAAGCATTTCACGTTTATGTAGGGTTGGGGAAGGCCACACCCTTTTTGTAATGTAATGTAGATAACCTATATTGAAGCAAGTATCAACGGTTGATTTTATGACTTGAATTTGTGATCTATAGGTAACAAGGACTCCTTGGACCGCATTCTAAGGAGATGCAATGTAGGTGCAACAACATTTCACGTTTATGCTGGGTCGGGGAATGCCACACCCCTCTTGACACAAGTACCAATGGTTGATTTTACGACTTGAACTTGTGATCTATAGGTAACAAGGACTCCCTGGACTGCATCCCAAGGAGATGCAATATAGGCAACATACCGTGATGCAAACATTAGTTGTTGATTTTACGGTTCGAACTTGTGATTTATAAGTCTCATGAAGACAATTATACCGTTCCTCCAATGCTCCCCTAGTACCCTTCAATGCCACCGAAACTAGTAATCAAGTAATCACATGTTGAAACCCAAAAAGTGGTTCTAGTAAAAAAAAAAAAAAAAGATGGACAACAAGTCTGGTAAAAAGAACTCTTTTCCAACTTTACCCAAGAATATTATGAAGCAATGCTAACTATTCTTTACTTCCATCTAGAGGAAAGAAAATGGCTAGCCATACCTGCATTAATCTCATTCATTGAACTTTTCACTTGATCATCTGGTTCAATATCTACAATAAGAGTCTGAACTATCTCATATCCATAAAGAGACATAACCTATGTAATTGCACAAGGAAAATCAGATATGAATTGATTTAGTTTAATTTCTTCTGTTTTTGTGTGCTTAAAAGTTGCAGTAGTACTTACTAATATAAAGAGAGAGTTACCTTTTCGAGTCGCTTCCCTACTGTTTTCGCTATCTCAGTTTTCTGTTCAAAAACTTTATCCAGTTCCAATGTTGGCACAGTTGCCCTAATAACTAACAAACAGAAATAAGTAACAAACATAAATAAGAACTTACTTAGCACAGAGGCTTTTAGATTGAAAAAAGAAAATTTTATCATAATCATGTGTTCACTTAACATATAACAGAATGAGAAAAGAACACATTATAAAGAGGAATTAGTATACATCTAAGGAAACTCTACAATGTGGACATGAGGAGGTAAAGCAAAATCTCTTTACTAGTGACATTCACTATATTCCGCACCTGGTGTTTATACTAAACCAATACTAATTCACCATGATTAAGTCATAATTAAGGTGAGAATGTGTATTAGTTAACTGCAATTTAGTGATTGGAGTGCATGTAGATACATGTGTCATATACTGATTAGGTTGGTGTAAACACCAGGAGTAGGTTTAGTAAGTCTTACTTGGGCTGCATTAGATTTTTTTTTGCATGATTAGGCCCTTTCTGTAACGATTGAGCCCAACTATTAACAGATGACATAAATGAACTTTTTTTCTCAAAGTTTTGATGACATATTTGAGTTTCCCTTACTTTTTTCTTTTCACTCGTAGTGTGGGGAAGAATTGGACTCAAAACGTCCTACTAATTGAGTTAAGGATGTAAAATGTATCAATTGACGTTTCGATAAAAAAATCTTATAGAAGGTCATAACAAACAGATAAAACTATGATGCACAAGCATAAGAATTGCATCCTAACCATCAAAGACATATGCTTGAATCTGCTCCTTTGTGTTGCTTAGTTTATAGAAAGCATCAGCTGCCTTGTCTGCCAAGGCTCTGTATTGGATTGAAGCAATCAAAGTCACAAAAGCATTATCCTGAAAATTATAGCTTTCATGAGAAACAACTTAAAACATTTGCTTTACAAAACAGTTAAAAGTTGAGACTACCAAAGAGTACTACTGATTGCACATTATTTGGTACAAAAAGATACATTTTTTTTTAAAACTTCCAACTATTTCGGAAACATCCTCTCTACCCTCATGAGGTAGGGTAAGGTTTGCATACACTTTGCCCTCCCCAGATTCCACTTGTGGAATTTTACTGGGTATGTTGTTACCCTAGTCATTTCAATTTTTTTTTTTAAATGATCAGTGTGGTGTCAACTCTTAGGATCAACCACAACTTTCAAAATTCGAGATAATAGTTCCTCTCCGCTACCCTTATCCACTTAAATACCAAACTTAGTTCGCTTTGCACAGGACTCAAACATTTGACCTAAGTCATAAGTCCCTCAACCTTTGTCACTTGAACTAAGTCCCGGAGGCAACTAGCAATTGTAACTTTTAGCATCTTATAAACATAGTAACTTGCACAAAGGAAATAGCTGAAAAAGGGAATAACAGAAAAGTAAGGGGATTTTATAATCTCAGGACTAAAATCAAGACTAAAACCTGAATAACTTATCCCACTTTCTATATGAGACAAGTTATCCATATTATAGTCCTGATTTTAATACCGATTTTAGCTAATACCTTCAATCAAACATGACATAAATTTTATCCCAAAATTTAAATCGAAATAACTCACCTAATCCCTCGAACCAAAAGGCAAAAGTAAGCTAGCCTTTTGAGCAAGATGATAAAGAAAAAAAAATAAAAAGACAAATATGCAAACCTTAGTTTTGGATTCACATGTAATGTCAAGTTGTTGGACTCTAAGTGAAAGATAACCAGCTAATTGGCTTCCAAAACACCAAGGCATGAAGTGAAAACCAGGACCAAGAACATCATCATACTTGCCAAAATTTTCCTTAATAGCAACTGTGGATTGATCCACTTGAATACAACCCAGAGCTTGTCCCATAACTACAATTAATCAATTAACATATAGTATAGTAAAAAATAAAGAGGATAATATTTTTAGTAGAATCTTGGTTTATTTTTTTAGACATGACTAGATCTTAACCGTACAAGTGAAGGACAAGATTCACAAAAGGAGTCAGTATGTCTATTTGTTGTTCAAATAATTAGGGTCGTTTGATAGAATGTATAAAAATACTACTGATATTAAATTTTAGTATAATGTTTGGTTGCAAATGTAAGTGTGATATTAGTTATACATCTTATTTGGTACAATTTTTATATATAGTAACTCATGGTATCAACAATATAGGGTATTCCTATTCTGATACATCTTATAAATTTATTATAACAAACCAAACAATCCATAAAAGGTAATACCAGTAGTATTTCTATACCATATTCAATACTATTCTTATATACCCGACTAAACCATATGTTTAGATGATAAGAAGTTGATTCATGTCTAAAATAATGTGAAAGTTGATATCTTTTGTAAGCCACTAACTACTTTCGGATAAGATCTCAATACGGATAAGATCTCAATACCGAAAAAAGTCACTTTCAGCAAGAATTGGCCAACTTATTATCATATCCACCCCGGCCCTCCCCCCCACCCCCATCCCCACACCCCACACCCCACCCCGGCATGTGTACAAATCTAGATAGTATTTTTCTAGATTATATCAATGTTTTTAAAAAAGAGAAGGGTCTAAAATGCCCCTCGATTATTTGATTTGGTACAAAACTATCCTCCATTCACCTTTCGGCCCCAAATACCCCTGACGTCAATCTTTTGGCTCAAAAATACTCTTATGTCTAACGGCTTATGCTCATAAGGTGGGTGGAGGACAATTTTATACCAAATCTCATAGTTTAAGGGCATTTTAGACCCTTTTCCATTGAAATAATTTGAAATTGCTTAATATATGAGCTCATTTGATTGTCCTGATTTTGAATTCAATAGTAAATTAAAAATAAAAAAGGTTAATTCTCTACTCTCTACACCCCCACCCCACCTCCACCCACCCACCCTTCACTTCTCTTTTCCACTTTTTTCCTTTTTGGATCTTGTCTACCATTTCAAAAAAAAATTCAACTTATGACAACATAAGGGAGAAAAAAGAGGAAAATAGCAATGGCATACATATAGAAACAATTAGTACAATAAAAGATGATTTAACTAAGAAACTATGTACGTATACTACATTTTTCTTTTATGTGAACCAAAAATTCAAAATAAAAGAATAAAAAAAACATTTTCTCCTATCCCACCCCAACCCAACCATGATAATAATACAAATTAATAGAATATGAACATGTAATTAATTTCAAGTGTTGGGTCCCTGATATCCTAATTAAGAATAAGAGATTAAAAAAATAATAAAAAGAGGAAATGAATAAGACATTTGGATAATTGATAGAAAATTTTATATTAATTAAAACAATGAAAAAATTAGATGGACAATTAGTCGATGAGAGTATGGATTTTAGTTGGATCCCCATTTATAAGTTGGGCTATAATAAATTGGGGGTTGATTTAAAATAGGCCAATAGGAAGATATCATGAAATTAATAATTTTTTGAATATTATTTTCAAGTGTATCGAATCAAAATATGAATTATATGTGATTTTTATTATTTATTTGAGAAAAGTTTAAATTTGGACAAATCACATTAAGCAACATAATAAATAAATATTTAATAATTTTACTTTAGGGAGATTGTTAAAAATAAGGGCAAATATGAACCAAATGGTTAATCTTGAGGATATTTTTTAGCCCAAAGGTAGACGTGAGGAGTATTTGGGGGCTGAAAGATGGATGGGGTAGTTTTGTACCAATTCAAATAGTTGAGGGACATTTTAGACCCTTACATTTATATAATCTAGAAAAATACTATCTAGATTTGTACACATGCTATTTTAAAATGATATTTTTTATTGGGGAAACTAAGCAAATACCCCATAAAATTAAAATAATTACAAACATATACCCTTTACATTCATACCCACTAAATAATTACACTATATATGTCACGCCCCAAGCCTACACCCTGGGCGTGGCTGGCACTCAGGAACCATTTCTGATCCCCAAGCGAACCCTTGACCTGACTACATGACTTACATGATTCTAAATAATACGTGGAAGCTTAAAATAGATGAATATTTAGACATTCATGAAAGTCTTAAAATACTGCCTTGCAAATACTTAACATAAGTCATAAGTTAAATAACTATCCTGTGAAAGACAAGGGAAACTTCTAAATATGCCTGTCTATGAAACCTCTAACAATGTAAGATAAATGTCGGGTTAAGACCCACGACACCTCCAATACTACTAAGCTGAATGAAGATGGAGTCTCCCGGAAGCAAGGGGGCCTCACCAAATATTGTCTGTGAATGAATAGTGATCTCAACGAAACGCATGTTAATGATCCTGAGTACCTGTATCTGCATCATAATAAGATGCAGGTCGAATGACGTCAGTACATTGAATGTACTGGTAAGTGATAGGGCTAGAGTAAGCAATTAACTGACTAGGATGACTGAAAACAACATAAGTGGATCAATACCTGAATATGAAGTGAAAACCATTTACGCTTGACAATAAGGTATGCAATGAAAGCAACAGGAATGACTAAGAGTAACTCAACAGTATATCAATACATGAATAAGACATGAAAACTCTTTAAGATTTACAATAAGAGATGCAATAAAAGTAATATGAAAAATAACATACTTTACTTGTGGGGAGTTTCTCTAACCGACAACCATTACTATGAGCCTAGCAATGATACAATGTTTCACCCACGTTGCAAGGGCCATCTTATACCTTGCCGGGGTATAGGATGATATTGTGACTATGGATCCATCTAATAGGCCTTCTCAGAGGCAGTGAGGAGTCGCATGAAGAATCAATGCTATCCTATCCTACGTTGGCTACGTAGTTTTATGGGACTTCCGAGTCATAAAAGACTCTAACCCAATTCGGTATTCGATACTACTCCCAAAATAATCATTATAACTTTATGCTCAATACACCCTTTACAAAGAAGAGACTTTTTACTTTACTGAAGTACGTTACAAAACTTTAGACATACTTGCCTCCTTGAAACATGAACTTATGAACTTATCTTTCAAGCCCAATAATCAACATAGGAACTTATCTTTCAATCTCAATAATCAACATGGGGAATTATCTTTCAATCTCAATAATCAACATAGGAACATATATATGTATATAAAAATAACATTTGAAGCTCTTAAAGTTTTATGAAATAGAACCTTAAACTTTCCTCTTTATCTTACATTAATTTGGAATGTAAATGAAGACATGTGAGTAGGATAATCCATGAATTTTCAATGATAAATGGAGTTTATAGGAGTTAATATAGAGTGGGAAAACATAGCCACAACTTAAACGAACACGCCCAAAAGAACGGAGGAGAAATGGGCCCTGGCAACCCCTGGCGCACTGCAGGCGTGGGACGTCAGGCCTCAAACTTCAGAAGAAAGTTTGGGGCGCACTGCTGGTGCGGGGCGCCAGGCCCCAAACTTCAGAAGAAACTCTCTGGCGCTATGGTGGCGCCCTACCTCACCCCCTGCCCAGAATTTTTGACGAACTTTCTTGCTCAATTCCATGTCCTAACTCATCTAGAATCAATTGGTTTCTTCCACACTCTCTTTGATTAACAAACCCAACACAAAACTATTGAAATCCCACTCAAATTCTATCAAGAAACACCACTCATTCGCAATACTCTCACCTCAAGAACTCAAAACCTCCATTGATAAAGAATGAAGCTTAAAACTCAAAAACTCTTCAAGAATGCTTACATAAACGATTATATGAGTGACTTAACAAAAAATTTACATGCTTGGCATGAGGATGAACAAATCCATCACTATGGGAAGCCTCACATACCTGGAAAGAACAAGAGTTCTTGGCAAAATCGACTGATCTTGAAGAAAGCTTGAAACACCTAGCTCTTTCTCCTCTTGAACTCTTCTCTTATTTTTCTAAGGATTTGGGAACGACCAAGAGGGGTTTAGCATCTAATTAGACCCTTAATTGGGTGAGGAAAAACGTGTGTAGGCCTATTGGGGTAACGAAAAGACCAAACTACCCTTTCCTTAAACGGATGAAAAGCCTTAACTAGAGAGGCTTCACTCAAACGAGCATAACATTTTCCTCCTAGCTTCAAATGGAGCAAACTTGGTGGCGTTGGGAAGAGGACTCAAAGACCTTCGATTTGATAGTTTATGGGCCACCTAAATCATTATGTGCTGAAAGCTATGATCATTTGAAGTTGACCTAAGTAGAATCTTAACTCAAAACTCACTCGGTAGGGAAGCTTCCAACTCAACTTTGTGCTAGGGGGTTCTAGTGACCCAAATTGATATCCAAAATCATTTCCACACTAATGAATTGACCTTATAATCTAAGAACAATTAAGAATCACTCGGTACGACCTTATATGAAATTCAAGAATGGTTCGGATCGTAACTTTAGAAATTTTCGGGGTGTTACAATATACCCCCAACTATTTTCGCTTAACTGATACTAAATCAGTATCATATACTGTATTGGTATCATTAATGCTGATAATTTTGCTTAATTGATACTAAATCATTATATATATATTTTTATGGTAACACTCTTATAGTATCATTGACTAATGAGTAATTTTTTAACAAGAAACCTTAATGATACCATAAAAAAAAATATATATATATTTACAGTATTATTGACTAATGAGTAATTTCTGAACAAGAAACCTTAATGATACCACAACAATATACATATACTCTTGTAGTATCATTGAATAATGAGTAATAGTAAATGATACTATAAAAGTATATATATACTCTTATATTATAATTGACTAGTGGGTAATTTCTAAACAAGAAACCTTAATGATACCATAAAAAAAAAAAAATTTAAAAAATAAAATAATATATATATATATATATATATATACTCTTATAGTATCATTAACTAATGAGTAATTTCTAAACAAGAAATATTAATGATACCACAACAATACACATATAATCTTATAATATCATTGACTAATGAGTAATTTCTGAACAAGAAACCTTAATGATACCACAACAATATAAATATACTCTTATAGTATCATTGACTAATGAGTAATTTCTGAACAAGAAACCTTAATGATACTAATACAATATATATATACTGATTTAGTATCAGTTAAGCGAAATTATTAGTCGTAATGATACCAATACAATATATGATGCTAATTTAGTATCAGTTAAGCGAAAATTATCAACCTTAATAAATAGGGAATATGTGCTGTAATTATTTATGAGAGATTAATATTTTTTGAATTACTTTGAGTTTAGATATGAACATGTAATTATTTTTAATTTTATAGCCCATTTATATAGTTTTCACTTTTTTATTTATACACTGAACACAAGATGACAAGGTCAATGTCCGCCGATCACAAGATGTGATTCACGATGAGGCCTCTTGATTGTTTGTTTCGAGGTAAGTTGAGGTTTCTTTCCCAAGTTAAGTGATTAGAAAGCCCATAATAAATTACTAGATTGTTTGAGTTATACTCCCTCAATTTCAAATTAATTGAATTGTTGAGGCGTTTCACACCTTTTAAGAAAAGAAGATTAAGATATAAATTAGACATAACTTTTTATTTTTACCCTTATTAATTATTGTCAAATTTATGATTAAAATAACTAAACATTAATTATATAACAAATTCCAATACTAACTAATGAAGGGTAAAATTGGAAGAATATTCTAAAAGTAGTCTTGAAGATTAAACAATTAAGTTAATTTGAAAAATGATAAATGATAAATGAAAAATGTCTCAACTATTCAATTAATTTGAAATGGAGGGAGTATTTTCAAAATAAATTTCATAAAAAATTGAGTTGTGAGAATATGTTTGCTAATTGCTCAGAATGACAAAAAATGAGTAACCTCTCTATAATGTGTTGTAATTACTTGTTTACATGTAATTATTTATATTGCTCAGACTTTCATTTAATTTAATGTCAATTTAGGATTCAAACTCAATTAAATTACCACCTGTTCTATTTCTTTTTTTACCGGACCCATCCCCCCTTTTTTTTATCTGATTCATCTCTGTTGACACTCAATTTAATTTTAACATCTTTTGCACCTTACTATTTCATTAAGCTACTATTTTATTATAAATATTTTTGACATTTTTACATAATCACAAATGATTTTACTTTTTACATAATTATTTTATAATTAAATATTATACTTAACTAGGCAAATTATTCGTGTTTCGCACGTGATTGAGCTATTTTATTAAGCTTACATATGATCATTCGGTAATATTCGTATGTACGATACATACACTACATTGTCAAGAACATTTTATCTTAAGGCAAAGCGTTTCTTCAAAATCTTAAAGTGCTATATTTTTTTAATTTTCGTTTTTGTTATACAAAAATTATGAGTCATAGAGAGATTTTAAGTATAAGAAAGAAGTCTAAGAAAATCTCCATGGAAATAGTTGGTCAGAAGTAACGAAATTTTCTAAATTCCAAGAAGTTATAAAGAATAACACCATACATTAAAGAAGAGACCAAAAAGCCTCGAACAACAACACTCCCAAGTAAAGTGGAACATCACGTCCATACAAGAGCATAATTAACTAAATTCAAATGAAGGACCTTCGGCTCCTTTCTTATGAACCTCCATCAATCTCTTTTTTATTATAGTATGTCGACTCATGTATATGTCAAAAATGACCCTAAAATTGTTAGTATCATAAATGTTTTTCCTCATTGTCTCAGAATAGTCATTACATATTGCTTAGGTTTCATACCACCGGCCTCAACTTATTTGGAATTGAATCATAGTTATTGTTATGATTATAGTATGCAGTTACAAAGAATTAATGCAATGATTAACCAAGCAGTAGGTGACATCTGAATGGAACTGTTCATAACTGGATATTCTAAACCAAAATTTTGATACATAACATATTAAAATCTCACAGCATAATTTTGTGAGCACTTGAACTCTCAAATATCTACAAATAATAATAAAGACGACCTTACTTTCCTAACAATCAAGAAGAAAAAGGCATGTTGCTTAACATATTTTTCAAAAAGCTAGTATGTCGGGCTAGATCAAAGTTTACTGTTCACAAATTTAATTGAAAGAAACCAAAAGAAAGAGTTATTACTACAACAAAAATAATCTTTAACGGTAATTAATAGCTTAATTGTCGCTAAATATGTATTTTTAGAGGCAATTAGAACTCTCTATAAATGTTCCTAAAGTCTATAGCGATATTGAATCTAATGACAATTAATTAATGTCGGTAAAGGCTCTAGCACTCTTCGTTAATGTACATATTTATTGCCGATAAAAATTATTTTTGTTATAGTGTATTTTGGGCATTTGTTAGTTTCAAGAAAACTTGATCTCTTATTATGCCCAAAAAGAAGAGAGGAAGAAATATGACAAGTTAGTCAACTTGCGATAAAAGAATTGGACTAATTGTCTCTATACTATGGCATACAAAATGTTTGTACCTAAGATAAAACAATCAAAATAATATACTAACTGTGGCAAGCAAGAGAGCAATTTGTTTGGTTCTTTTAACAAACTTCATCATTGGTTCCGTATTAGCTATCACATATTTGTTATTGTGTGCTATCAAATATAGCACAGTCCACAAGCAATTTTTCCAAAAAGTATGTGAAGAAACCTGCAGAAAGGGACAGAAGAGAAGATCAATTTTGAATCATCCTTGCTGAAATTTTTAATAGAGTTCAAAAGAAGTCACCAAAATAGCAAAAAGAAATTGCAATAGTTACATGAATCACTATGACTTATAGTAAAAGATTAAGTTTAATGAAATAGGAAGAAGAAAACTTTGAGGAATGAAACACACTTCATAAGAAGCTTAATTAATGTATTTGAATTCGACTCCCTATAGCGAAAATAAACTGTAACATCCCGTAACTTGAAGTTGAGAAAAATGCAGAAAACTGCTGCAGCACTGGTTCTACAGAGGCTACCTACGGACCGTAGGTGGAATGACGGGCCGTAGGTGGGAGCCGTGGATGGCACGATCAGCCTTCAGGATTTCCAAGTTTCTGAACATTGACCTACGGAGCAACAGGACGGGTCTTCGTTCAGTTGACGGGTCGTAGATAGGTCTCGTAGGTCCCCTCCAGACTTAGTCAAATTTTCAGTCCTAAAGCCTGACCTACGATGGCCATGTATGGATCGTAGGTCAAAGGACGGGCCTTACATGGGTGTCGTCGTTTGAAGGCCTAAGTTGAAAGTTTCTGAAGTTGGTTCTACGGTTGAACAGGACGGACCGTAGAACACCTACGAACCGTAGGTCGATTCCGACAGTTTTAATGAAGGGTATTTCAAACTTTTCCCTTCCCTTCTAAGCCCAAAATCCAACCCTTTTCCTCTAAGTTAAGGCTTTATCAGTGTTTAGACATATTAGATTGTCATTAACACTTAGGAATTTTGGAGAGAAGATTCAAGAGGAGAAAAGCTAGGGTTTTCAAGCGTTCATCCAATTTCTTCAAGATTCGTCTAGATCTTTGATCTTCCAGGTATGTAAGGCTTTTTAGTGTTGGGTTTGCTCACCCTCACGCCCTACATATGTCAGAAATTCTACAAAAGCAATCTAGGGTTTTGTTCCTTGATTTCTAGCAAAGTTGAGTTAATCCATTGATTGTATCTAATTCTATTCTTGAGTAAACATATTCATATTGTGAATGTTTTGTGGTATTGTTCATGTTCCTATTTCAGTATGAGCCCTATCCCATTGAGTTAATTCTAAGTTACTGATAAGAAGTCTTTTAAACTATTTATCTGTTTTAAATTGATTTCTTAAAGAAGAGTCTTGAGAAGAGCTTAAAGAAGAGTTTTGAGAAAATTTTTAAAGAAGGAAGTTTTGAGAAGCATTTGGGAAACTAAGTATTTTCCCCAGGATATCAGTATTTTAAGAATAGAAACAATGATTTC
This sequence comes from Solanum appendiculatum, assembly GCA_018342035.1. Lineage (NCBI taxonomy): Eukaryota > Viridiplantae > Streptophyta > Magnoliopsida > Solanales > Solanaceae > Solanum > Solanum appendiculatum. Next base: position 20,517 of record JAGDQO010001238.1, on the reverse strand, counting down.
TAAAGTGAGTTATTGAGTACTGAGATACTCTAGAAAACAGTTACCTCTTTAAGAGGATTAGTCGAGTAATTACCTCAACCCAGAAAAGATAATGTTTTTTAACATTTGAGATGAGCAAAGTAAAAGATTTTGGGAGTAGTATTGAGCACTGATATGGGGGAGAGTTAAACAACTCACAGCCTCCATAAACCATGTAGATGGGTAAATGATTCATACGTTTTAGATGATTTCCTTCCATATAGTACTTAGTGGATCCACTTAGTGAGTTTGAGAGTCCTATGCCTGGCAAGTATAGGACCGTTCTGGCAGCGTGGATGTTACGCTGCATCATCACATAGCTCATAGTGATAGTTGTCGGTTAGAGAAACTCCCAGAGTAAAAATATACATTATTTTCATATTACTTGAGAAATTGAGTTTTTAGAGATGAGTTAGCTTGTGAAGTTTTAAAGTGACTTTTTTCATTTAATTCCTTACATTCAGTTTTGAGTTCAAGGTAAAGCTAAGGTGTTTTCTATATACTTATGAGTCTCATGAAAACAGAGTTGAGTAAGTGAAATTGTAAAGTTTTAATGGTTTTGTTCCTTTTCTCTCTACATTCAGTTGAGTTACTCATATCCTTATTGGTCTTCAGTACTTTCATTTCAGTTATTTATCTACTCAGCTATATTACATACTCGTGCATTCCATGTATTGATGTCATTCGACATGCATCTTTGTGGATGCAGATACAGGTGTTTAGGATCATCAACAGGCGTTCGTTGAAGATCTTTCACACTTCCACAGTTAGTAGTTTTGGTGAGCCTCCTAGCTCCCGGAGGATTCATCTTTATCTTTTTATTTCAAGTTTTGTTGAGTTGTCGTGGGGTCTGTCTAGACATCCGTCTTAGTTATTTAGAGGCTTCATAGACATGTCTAGACTTGATGGGTCCCTCAAACTTATTCTTATTTCCTTGCTTTTGAGTTTTCACTGATGCTTTTAGTAATTTCATTTAAGTATTTTTCATATATTAATTGGCTTTGTAAGCTAAGTTAAGTTTTATGAGTTAACTATGTCATGATGAGAGCCCCATATGCTCAAGTTAAGTCTTCCGCTAAGTAGTAAGCCAGGCCAAGGATTTGCTTGGGGATCAGCAATGGTTCTCAAGTGCCGGCTACGTCCAGGGTGTAGGCTCGGAGAGTGACAAAAACCTACAAATAATAGTGACAGAAATAGAAGTTTTGTTTACTAAAGAACCAAATGTAATGAATTCAACCATTCCAGCAGCGTTATGAGTTGCGGTCTTGTGGACTGAGAGGTGCAAGAGTAGTAATGTCGCATTGCAATTGAAATCAATTTTCTTTATTTATTCTTTCTTCTTTTGGTGCCTTGGAATTAAGTGTTGGGTTTTAAAAGGTGTGAATGAAAAATGAAGAGTTGTGACTTCTGTGAAAAGTTATGACTTTTCTAAAGAGTTGTGACTTTTATAAAAAGTTATGATTTTTCCGTAAGGTTGTGACTTTTGAGAAGGGTTAAATAAGAATCCTGATCTGTGAGGGTGCCACATAGGCAGGGCGGCTGTTGTAAACATGCGCAACGTTTATAAAGAGCGGCAAGAGTGGTAAAACAATGAATGGGAGAAGCGGTTGTTGAAGGCTGAAGCGGCGTTCCTATTGCAGAGGGGAAGGGTAGTTTTGGAAATAAATAAATAAAAAGAAAATCCTTGCTTTTGGTAGCGCCACATCACCGGGTTGAGGATTCTCCTTTATAAATATATATATATATATATATGATTAATCACATATTTCATTATTAATTCTATTACATTTATATGTTAAGTAGTATCTCTCTTTTTTTAACCCATAATTTTAAAAAAGCATTTACTCTTTGTATTTTTATTTAAATAGCTCAAAGTAATTTTAACATATCTTAAACATTATTATTGTAATTTTATTATCTTAGATCTATCTCAAATTGATTATTTGTTGCATAACTGCAAAGTAATTCCCTCATTTTAATTATGATCTTGCACAATCGCTAATTAGGTATCTGTTATGTTACTTCCATATTATCATACTAGTTATGGGCACGTGTGTTGTATGTGTGTCCCATGCTAAGTTGTCTCATGCTATATATATATATATGTGTGTGTGTGTGTGTGTGTGTGTGTGTGTGTATATATATATATATATATATATATATTAGGTATCTGTTATGTTACTTCCATATTATCATACTAGTTATGGGCACGTGTGTTGTATGTGTGTCCCATGCTAAGTTATCTCATGCTATATATATATATATATATATATGTGTGTGTGTGTGTGTGTGTGTGTGTGTGTATACACACACACACACACATTCTGTAAAGTAGGGGTGTATATCTGAAACGACCCCAAAAATGCCCGAAAATGTGCTTCGGAAACACCTATAATTGTAATTTCCATATATCTCAAAATCCGTGCATGATTTCGGAAATTCGACTTCATATTCTTATTTGTGGGGTCAAATTGAGTGGGAAATGGGTCTAACCCGAATTTTAGAGCAACCGTATCAAAATTCGAAAATCGCAAAAAATTGCGATTTGGAGGGTCAACTTTAAAGGGGCATATCTCTTAGCACACAAGGAACTGGAAGGGCTGCAACCTATTAAATTAAAGCTCTTTGAGTTAGCTTTCCAACGCACTTGGTTTCACTTCATTCCGAGTTAGGATGAGGGAGTTATGACCATTTTCGCAAAACCTGTCTGTGCAGATTTGCAATTTCCAGTGAGCTTTATTTTTTTAGGCGGGTTGGAGACATTTTTTTTATAAAAAGGGGATATGTCCCATACTTAGTCATTTTTCTTAACTCCAAAAACACTCTCTAAGCCCTCTCCAAAAATTCCACCAAGATCTTTAACCAAATTCAAACATCTCAAGCTCTAATTCCGGATTCAAGACTCAATCTCAAGCTTCGATTCTCCATTCCAATCTTCATCAAGGATTCTCCAAAGTTGAGGTATGTGGGTTTGATTGTGGAAACCTTCCTTTCCACAGTCCAACCATTTATCCTCTATTTCTACTTCAAGTTTATGGGTCCTTATGATTATTTATGAACTCTTGAATTATGGAATTACTACTACACACCCTATTATGGTCCATTTTGCATATTATCATGAAATGTAATTATTATGTGATGTTTATGGTTTACATGCTTCCATGATCAAATTATGAAGGTTGATATATATATGTATGTTGTTGGTTGGCTGATTTATATGGATTTTGGAATTGGTTGGACTTAGTATTCTTGAAATACATGATTTCATTTACATGAACAATTGCCCACCTTGTGTTTGATAAAATGCCCATTTATAGAAATCTTAGGAAAGGGAAGGTCCAAGGTACGTCCTATGAGTCGGATGGTTATGTAATTACTGAAATGATGATGAAATGGACACATGTATATGATTTTCTCTATATAAGTGTTGTGAGTCGACCAAGCCTAGTACGGGGGGTAGTAGGCCCGTATAACCGTATCGAGGGGTTGGTACCTTGGTTGCCTAGTACGGGGGGTAGTAGGCCCGTATAACCGTATCGAGGGGTTGGTACCTTGGTTGCCTAGTACGGGGGGTAGTAGGCCCGTATAACCGTATCGAGGGGTTGGTACCTTGGTTGCCTAGTACGGGGGGTAGTAGGCCCGTATAACCATATCGAGGGGTTTGTACCTTGGTCCCTAGCTCGGGGGGTGGTAGGCCCGTGTAACCATATTGAGGGGTTTGTACCTCTTTCGCCTCTCCAAGGGGGTGGTAGGCCTTGGAAATACTATATTGATGGTCACTCGCCACACATGTACTACGTCCCACTAAATATGATTTTTATGTAAGCATCATTATACATATCATTTCATTAATATGCTATCTATTGGGTATGATTACGCATTTTTCCTATGATGTCCATCTAATGTAGCATTGCATTGCATCCCATATACTTAGTACATTCAAATGTACTAACGCATACTCTATGCCTACATGATGTCACCATGTAGGGACCGGAGCACCGCTTGACCATCCTCCTCCGCGTGGCTAGTACGATTTTCTATAGTGGTTATTGGTGAGTCCTCCATTTCGGGGACGTTGCTCATGATCTTTTGCTATGTATAAAACTTTTCCTTTCTAGTTATGTTTTGACTATGAGGGTGAGCCCGGTAGTTTGTCTTGGCCCCCGCTAAGTACTCATGTTTAGAGGTGGTGTTGGACAAGTTGTGTATTATGCTTGAGCTTGACTCATCTATGGTATTTATGTATCATTTCTTTTTTTTGCTCCCTTAGTCCCGATTTCCCCCTTGATTATGCTTATCGTTTATGGTCATTTAATTGCTTCCGCGACCAAGGATGTGTAATGATACGCTATGAGGCTTGTTTGGGGTTCCTTCGGGTTCCCCATTCGCCGGTCACATCTAGGCCCTAGGCTTGGGTCGTGACAAACTTGGTATCAGAGCACTAGGTTGAATGATCCTCGGAGTCCAACACACCGCGTTGATTAGAGTCCGATTCATGGTTGTGTTGTGCACCACAACTATGTGTAGGAGGCTATGAGACGTTTTAGGAAATGTTTCCCTTCTCCATGTTCTAAGTCGTGCTGTAGAGTTGAATTAAGTTCTTCCCTAACGGTTGTTCTTTGTTATGCTAGATCATGCCTAATACAAGAGGAAGACGAGCCTGACTTGTTGCATGAGTTATATAAGGTGACTACTCCTATTGGTGCATATATTGTTGCTAGGAAGGTCTATAGAAATTGTCCTATTTGCATCTTGCATAAAATATTGCCTTGTGATCTTGTTGAATTGAACATGGTCGATTTTGATGTTGTTCTTGGGATGGATTGGTTGCATGCATACTATGCTTCTATTGATTGTAGAACCCGTAGGGTCAAGTTCCAATTCCCAAGTGAACCCATTCTTGAGTGGGAAAGCCAAAATGTGGTAGTCAAGGGTAGATTCATCTCTTGCATTAAAGCCCGTAAGTTGATCTCTAAGGGGTGTCTCTATCACCATGTGAGGGTTAGGGATGTGGAGTCCAAAACCCTTCTTATAGAGTCGGTTCCGGTCGTAAATGAATTCCTTGATGTCTTTCCTAATGACCTTCCCGGTGTTCCTCCCGAAAGGGAAATAGATTTTGGCATAGACCTCCTCCCCGATACTCAACCCATTTCTTTTCCCCCTTACCGTATGGCCCCGGCGGAGTAAAAGGAGTTGAAAGACAATTGAGGACCTGTTGGAGAAGGGTTTTATTAGGCTAGCCATCACCATGGGGTGCACCGGTGTTGTTTGTGACAGAAGAAAGAGTGGTCCCTTAGGATGTGTATCGATTACCGGCACTCAATAGGGTCAACCGGTCAAGAATATATCCTCTTCCTAAGGATTTTGAATGACTTGTTCGACAATTGCAAGGGGCTATAAGCCACTTCTCTAAGATTGAATCTTCGGTCCGGGTATCACAAGTGAAGGTGAGGGAGGGTGACTTCCCAAGACAGCCTTCCGGACTAGGTAATGGACATTATGAATTTGTGGGTCAATGTCCTTTGGGTTTGACCAATGCACAAGGCTACCTCATGACCTAATGAATAGGGTCTTTAAAGCCTACGCTTGATTCTTTGTTGTGGTCTTCATTGATGATATTTTAATCTATTCGCATAGCGAGGAAGAACATAACGGGTCACTTGAGGGTTGTGTTGCAAAGATTAAGAGAGGAGAAATTGTAATGCCAAGTATGAAAAGTGTGAATTTTGGTTGAGGAGTTGCCTTCCTAGTCATGTGGTGTCGGGGGATGGTATTAAGGTAGAGCCCTAGAAGAACGATGTATTAGAATGCCTAGGCCCATTGCCCCCGTGGGATATAGGACTTCTTAGGGCTTAGCGGGTTACTACCGGAGATTTGTGAATGGGTTTCTTCTATTGGCTTCTCCCATGACTAAGTTGACACAAAAGAAGGCTAAGTTTGAGTGGACCGACGAGTGTGAAAGGAGTTTTCAAACCTTGAAAGATAAACTTGTGTCCGCTCCTATATTGTCACTACCGGATGGGCTTGAGGGATTTGCTGTGTATTGTGATGCTTCTAGAGTTGGCTTGGGTTGTGTCCTAATGCAAAATGGTAAGGTGATAGCCTATGCTTCTAGACAACTCAAAGTGCATGAAAAGAACTATCCTACGCATGATCTTGAATTAGCCGCGGTGGTGTTTGCTTTAAAGATTTGGCGTCATCATTTGTATGGGGTACATGTTAATGTGTTCACCGATCATAAGAGCCTCCAATATGTCTTCACCCAAAAAGATCTCAACTTGAGACAAACAAGGTGGCTAGAATTTCTTAAAGATTATGATATGAGTGTGCATTATCATCCCGGTAAAG
>JAGDQO010001238.1:0-14131 GCA_018342035.1 Solanum appendiculatum | reverse complement strand
GAAGTGGAAAGAAATTAATATGGATTTTGTAGTTGGTTTACCCAAGACTAAAAAAGGTTTTGATTCTATTTGGGTGGTGGTTGATAGGATGACAAAATCGGCTCATTTTCTACCGGTAAAGACAACATATGGGGCGGAAGATTATGCAAGGTTATATATTCATGACTTGGTAAGGTTGCATGGGATTCCTCTATCCATCATATCGGACCGTGGTACTCAATTTACTTCACACTTTTGGAAGTCTTTCAAAAGGGGTCTAGGTACGAGAGTCAAGCTTTCTACGGCCTTTCACCCGCAAACGGATGGACAAGCCGAAAGGACTATCCAAAAACTTGAGGATATGCTTAGGGCTTGTGTATTGGAGCTTAAGGGTAGTTGGGATGATCATCTTCCATTGATTGAGTTTGCCTATAACAATAGCTATCATTCTAGCATCGGTATGGCTCCTTTTGAGGCTCTCTATGGAGGCGTTGTAGATCACCGGTTTGGGTGTGTTTGAGGTTGGTGAGGTGCCTTGTTAGGCACCAGACCTAGTTTAATGGAAGGCTCTTTGAGAAGGTTAGGATGATTAGAGAAAGGTTGAAGATGGCCCAAAGTCGCCAAAAGTCCTATGCCGATGCGAGGAGAAGGGCTCTTGAATTCCGAGTTGGTGATTGGGGTTATTTGAAGGTGACACCCATGAAGGGTGTGGTTCGTTTTGGTAAGAAGGGAAAGTTGAGCCCAAGATACGTGGGTCCTTATAAGGTGATGAGGAGAATTGGCAAGGTAGCTTATGAGTTGGAATTGCCTAGCGAGATGGATTGGGTTCATCCGGTATTTCATGTGTCTATGTTGAGGAAGTGTGTGGGTGATCCGAATGCCAATTGTGTCTCTGATTGTGTGGGTGGTTGTTTGAAGCTAAATTTGACCTATGAAGAGGTTCCGGTCCAGATTTTAAGAATAGACAAGTGAAGAGGTTGAGAAACAAAGAATGTGGCTTCCATTAAAGTCCTTTGGAGAAATCAACAAGTTGAAAGTGCTACTTGGGAGGCCGAAGCGGACATGCAAAGGCGATATCCTTATCTTTTCCACTCCACTCGAGCCTAAGGTATTGATCTAAGCCCTTTATAAAATCTCAGGTCTTAAGTTCAGCCCCCATGTCATTGCATACATTCATGTTTAAGTTGACAAAGTTTCATTGTGGTTTTACAACTATGTTGAGGTTTTGAAATAAGGTGTAAGTGCATTGTTGCATCCTTATGTGGGCTGAAATTTCCATGTTTGATGTCTCTCATGTACGTTTCTTTAACATTCGGGGACGAATGTTCCCAAGGGGGAGATATTGAAACGACCCCAAAAATGCCCGAAAATGTGCTTCGGAAACACCTATAATTGTAATTTCCATATATCTCAAAATCCGTGCATGATTTCGGAAATTCGACTTCATATTCTTATTTGTGGGGTCAAATTGAGTGGGAAATGGGTCTAACCCGAATTTTAGAGCAACCGTATCAAAATTCGAAAATCGCAAAAATTGCGATTTGGAGGTCAACTTTAAAGGGGCATATCTCTTAGCACACAAGGAACTGGAAGGGCTGCAACCTATTAAATTAAAGCTCTTTGAGTTAGCTTTCCAACGCACTTGGTTTCACTTCATTCCGAGTTAGGATGAGGGAGTTATGACCATTTTCGTAAAACCTGTCTGTGCAGATTTGCAATTTCCAGTGAGCTATTTTTTTTAGGCGGGTTGGAGACATTTTTTTATAAAAAGGGGATATGTCCCATACTTAGTCATTTTTCTTAACTCCAAAAACACTCTCTAAGCCCTCTCCAAAAATTCCCAAGATCTTCAACCAAATTCAAGCATCTCAAGCTCTAATTCCGGATTCAAGACTCAATCTCAAGCTTCGATTCTCCATTCCAATCTTCATCAAGGATTCTCCAAAGTTGAGGTATGTGGGTTTGATTGTGGAAACCTTCCTTTCCACAGTCCAACCATTTATCCTCTATTTCTACTTCAAGTTTATGGGTCCTTATGATTATTTATGAACTCTTGAATTATGGAATTACTACTACACACCCTATTATGGTCCATTTTGCATATTATCATGAAATGTAATTATTATGTGATGTTTATGGTTTACATGCTTCCATGATCAAATTATGAAGGTTGATATATATATGTATGTTGTTGGTTGGCTGATTTATATGGATTTTGGAATTGGTTGGACTTAGTATTCTTGAAATACATGATTTCATTTACATGAACAATTGCCCACCTTGTGTTTGATAAAATGCCCATTTATAGAATTCTTAGAAAAGGGAAGGTCCAAGGTACGTCCTATGAGTCGGATGGTTATGTAATTACTGAAATGATGATGAAATGGACACATGTATATGATTTTCCCTAAATAAGTGTTGTGAGTCGACCAAGCCTAGTACGGGGGGTAGTAAGCCCGTATAACCGTATCAAGGGGTTGGTACCTTGGTTGCCTAGTACGGGGGGTAGTAGGCCCGTATAACCCTATCGAGGGGTTGGTACCTTGGTTGCCTAATACGGGGGGTAGTAGGCCCGTATAACCGTATCGAGGGGTTGGTACCTTGGTTGCCTAGTACGGGGGGTAGTAGGCCCGTATAACCATATCGAGGGGTTTGTACCTTGTCCCTAGCTCGGGGGGTGGTAGGCCCGTGTAACCATATTGAGGGGTTTGTACCTCTTTCGCCTCTCCAAGGGGGTGGTAGGCCTTGGAAATACTATATTGATGGTCACCCGCCACACATGTACTACGTCCCACTAAATATGATTTTTATGTAAGCATCATTATACATATCATTTCATTAATATGCTATCTATTGGGTATGATTACGCATTTTTCCTATGATGTCCATCTAATGTAGCATTGCATTGCATCCCATATACTCAGTACATTCAAATGTACTAACGCATACTCTATGCCTACATGATGTCACCATGTAGGGACCGGAGCACCGCTTGACCATGCTCCTCCGCGTGGCTAGTACGATTTTCTATAGTGGTTATTGGTGAGTCCTCCATTTCGGGGACGTTGCTCATGATCTTTTGCTATGTATAAAACTTTTCCTTTCTAGTTATGTTTTGACTATGAGGGTGAGCCCGGTAGTTTGTCTTGGCCCCCGCTAAGTACTCATGTTTAGAGGTGGTGTTGGACAAGTTGTGTATTATGCTTGAGCTTGACTCATCTATGGTATTTATGTATCATTTCTTTTTTCTTGCTCCCTTAGTCCCGATTTCCCCCTTGATTATGCTTATCGCTTATGGTCATTTAATTGCTTCCGCGACCAAGGATGTGTAATGATACGCTATGAGGCTTGTTTGGGGTTCCTTCGGGTTCCCCATTCGCCGGTCACATCTAGGCCCTAGGCTTGGGTCGTGACAATATCGGTTGGTTCGGTTCGATTTTAAGTATTCGATTTATCGGTTTTCGATTTATAAATATGCTAAACCGATAACTAAGCCAATAAGATATTTTTTATCGGTTTTTGGTCTTTAACGGTTCGGTTTTCGGTTTAACCAATAAGAAAATGCTTTCAAAACAAATATATGACTTGTCCAACAATTTGACGTGAAATAAAAAAGAGAGAAATCAAATTACTCGTTGAGTACAAAAATTCTGCTCAGTGTAGTAGAAGTATAACAAATACTCATAATTCACAACCCTAGTCGTCGCCTAACCCTTGCGGTCGTCGTTCTTAGTTCTTTAGGTTTTGACATTGTGAACCTAAAGACTAAAGTAATACTAAAACCTAAAGGGTAAATGCAAAGAACATAATTAAGTAGTGTTAATTTTGTAGGGTCCTTATAGTTATAGTCTAATATAGTGATTATATTAATATTTTTTGTTTGATATATATTTATGTATGATTAAAAATTAAAATAGTAAATTATTATATTCTTAATGGGTTATCGGTTAACCCAATAATCCAATATTAAAAAACCAATATTGAGCCGATAATCCAATAATTATTTTTAATAAAACCATTAAATAACTGTTAATCCAATAACCCAATAACAATAAACCAATAACACTTTTTCGGTTCGGTTTATCGATCGGTTCGATTTTTGCACACCCCTACTGTAAAGCACTCTTGTTATGAGTGCATTCGTTATTATTGATCTAGTAGAAGTGTACATTGTGTAAAACACTCTTCTCATGAGTGCATGAATTATTATTAATCTAGTAGAACGTTAAATATTTAATTGATGCATTAAATAATTTGTAGGATATTTATCTGGACAAATCAGAACGACAGTAATAGCTGAATACGAAGCATCAATTCACTGTAAATTCTAAATAATAATAACAATAACAAAACATTAGAATGCAATACAATGACAACAAACAAGAAACATAAACATTAAACAAACTAACAAAAAAAGAGACAAGAGAAGAGAGCATAGAGTTTTTCTTCTTCTCTTTTCCAAACGTTTTTAGTGTGTACAATGTTGCGTCAAATGTCACTATTTATAAGATAGGATTGAGGGACTCAAAGAATTGTCATAAATATGACACTAATTCATTGAGTAGTGTGGGTCGCTGATGAGTTTATTATCTTTGCATAGGTGTGTCAGTGTTTCTAAGCCTAAAATTTGAAGCGACCTAATGTTGTTAGGACTGCACCATCTGTAAAGAGTTAATTATTTCTGTTGCTATGGACATATATGTTATATGAGTTTATCGTACCTAAAACTTCCTTATATACGATGTTCTTTGTTTATGTTCCACTTTATCGTTTTGATTGCTCTGTTAGGATTAGAGCTGTCAAAATGGGCTGGCCCAACCCAACCCTAACGGTCTAGAGAGTTAAATGGGTTAGGACGGGCTGACCCTTTTAATTAAAGGGCCTATGAAATAGCGGCCCAACCCAGCCCTAAGCGGGCCACGGGTTGGGACAGGTTGGCCCTTCAACCAAAAAATGGACAACATAGATCTCTTAGAAAGAGTATCAAACGTTGATGCTTGATGAACATGACATTAATACATACATAAATTCATTCATGAATTACACACACTTCAGTGAATACTTACAAAACAACATAATAATCAAGATACAAAATTCATAAGATTCATCCGAGCAAAAAACATTAAATGATCACTTTTTTCATAAACAAGACAAGTAAACAACAAAGGAGAAATGAAAAATTGGGCATAAGAATAAAAGTAGAAGAGGTCAAAAATTCATAATTATAATAACTTCAACAATATATATATATATATATATATATATATATATTGAATATTTTTAAAATTCACAGCCCACGGGTTGGGCCTATGAGGCTAGCCGGCCAAATGAGGCTGGGCCAAAAAACCTCGTTCCTAAATGGGCTGAAAAAATTAAGCCCAACCCCACTTAATTCAAGGGTTGGTTGGGCCTGCCTAACGGGGCAAGCCCATTTTGACAGCTCTAGTTAGGATCAGGACTTTTGTTGTGAACATAGATATTCCTCTTGAGAGTGCAACGTACAATTGACCATGTGAGAAAACATGTTGGGGAAAATACAAATCAACGTTTGAAATTGTTTGATCTTGCGCTTTATTTATTGTCATTACAAAGCAAAGACGTATCGAAAATTGCTTCCAAATGAATTTGAATGGATAGCCTTCATTTTCTGGTGGTGAAAATTGAATTCGTGAAAGAAACACATGCTTTGCTGCACAATGACCACTTAATATTTCTGCATGCACGACATTCTTGGCAAAGCCTCTACATATCATTATGGTGCCATTGCATAAGGCATTCAAAGGGTCTAAATTTCTTAGCAGCATGATGGGTGCATTCTCCTTTAATTCTAACCTGCATTTAATAAGATATGTCAAAGTATAGTTATATTCTAACCTTGTAATTCATAATGTATTTTTTTAATACATGTGTGGATGGAGACTATTTGGTGTTAAAGTATTTAGATATTCTTCTTGATAATAGTTATTGGTGTCATCTTCTACTAAGTCAAAGCTATTAAATGTCTCGATTTCACCACCCAGAAATATGGCTATTAACTTGCCATTAAGATTATCCACATGCTCATTTCTGCTTGCTAAGATAGCTCGTTCGATAATATATTTTGCAGCAGTAGCATTTTCTTGTAGGCTTGAAAATATCTCTTTTATTATGGATTCTTTTGAAATTTCATCCCTACAATGCTTGACAGTCAGCTATTCTAAAAGAAGGATTAAATTGTCTCTCATTGTTGGTTCATCTCTGTTATCCACATGAAGTAAGAACTCACTGAATTTGGATCTGTTCTTGCTATCATATTTTTAGTAAATTGGATCTTCTCCATCAAAGGCCAGAGATATGATTTCACCAAGCTTGCATTAACAATTTCTTCTCTAGTTGATTTTGAAACTACTGATAACACCTAAGAGAAATCTCCTCCAAAAATTATGACTTCCCTACCAAATAATTTATCGATGTCCATTATGTCTCTTGTTGCTCCCAAATGCACACGCAAGTGTACGTGGTCACAGAAGTAATAAATGACTCTTTTTAGAATCGGGTTGTCGTACCCAAGGGACTTATGATCAATGTATATCAATTCAATTAAATCTACAATTTAAAGAACGTATTAACGATATGGTTTCGATTACTACTACTAAGAACAATTTAAATAATAAACTAACTAATAAGGATAACTATAATTTCGGTGTTTTAATCAATTAAGGGACAATTCCAGGGCTGCAGCATGCTTTGGATTTCATGTATCACACATCTCATGCAAAGAATCAATTTTAGTTATCACATTACTGATTTACAGGATTGATTTTATGATTATGATCTCTCGACCTCTAATCGCCTACTCCAACTAGCTGTCTAACTACATCGTTGAGCGGGGATAGGCAGTCCTAATTGGCGAGCATTTATATTTCATCCTGTTTCATAACCAAGCTAGGTGTTCGTCCGGGCGTCACTCCTAAACACGAATCTAATCAAAATTAGAACAAGCTCTTTACATTCTCTGGTCTATCTACCTCTTCATCTCTCGAGTCCAAAAGTAGACAATAGATTTATTTCTATGGTGGCCTAGCATGAAATACTAAAACAAGAATGTAAAAATAATGTATATGATAACCAATAGTCAATTCAAAGCAAGTCGATGTTCAACAATAACCCGTAGCTACAGCCCTAGAACAAAGACTTTTAGCCACTCATAATAGTCATAAACTCAACAATAAAAAGTTTTATAAAATTCAAACCTAAAGAAGACGTAGAGAATTGAAACCAAAGATGAATTGTAATCCCTCGCTCTTGCACGCCAAAAAATAGCTAAACCCTTACAAAATAACCCTAGGGTCCTATATATAGAGTTCCCACAAATAATTTTCCTAATTTAGACCAAAATAGGACTCCTAGTTACATCAATTTTCGTTGGGAAGTCGGGCTTCAGCTGGCGTGGGGCGCCAGATTCGCGCCAAGGCCAAGTCTCAGTAGTTTGGGGCTGGCGCAGGGCCCCAACAGTGCGCCATTGCTATGACTCAGTAGTTTAGGGCCTGGCGTAGGGCGCCAGCAGTACGCCAAGGCTGCCAGGCCCAATTTTCCTCTTTTTTTCCATTGGCACTTGTTCCTTGCCTTGCTCTCATGCTTCCCGCTTCACTCTTTCTTTCATAAACTTCATTTTTCTTCAAGAACTCCTGCACAATCTAATCATATGTTTTAGTTCACAATCATAGCAAGTTTACTCAAAACAAAATCAATAGTTTAAAGATTATTCTTAAAACACAAGACTAAATGTGGGCTATTTTTGACAAACCGGCATATAAATATGCCTAAGATCATCTCTAAAGCTCTTATCGACTATTTTTATTGTTTGCTACTTGGCCATTGACGCTTTATCCCATATAATCACTTTTGCTTTTCTAATTAATTTGACAACATCTCTTTGCTTTGACATATTTGTCATAGTTGACTCATTTGTTTATAGGGGGATCTCAAACCTCGAGTGAGTTGTACGTTCTCCTGGTAAAGTTGAAGCTGCTATGCCACTGATTATCGTTTTCAAGGCAATCATACCTCTTGATCTAACATTAGCAAAAGGATACACAAATGTGCCTGAAATTGTGTTTTGAAGCCTTCGAGATTGAAACGACCCCAAAAATGCACGAAAATGTGCTTCGGAAACACCTATAATTGTAATGTCCATATATCTCAAAATCCGTGCATGATTTCGGAAATTCGACTTCATATTCTTATTTGTGGGGTCAAATTGAGTGGGAATGGGTCTAACCCGAATTTTAGAGCAACCGTATCAAAATTCGAAAATCGCAAAAATTGCGATTTGGAGGGTCAACTTTAAAGGGGCATATCTCTTAGCACACAAGGAACTGGAAGGGCTGCAAACTATTAAATTAAAGCTCTTTGAGTTAGCTTTCCAACGCACTTGGTTTCACCTTAGTCCGAGTTAGGATGAGGGAGTTATGACCATTTTCGTAAAACCTGTCTGTGCAGATTTGCAATTTCCAGTGAGCTTTTTTTTTTAGGCGGGTTGGAGACGTTTTTTATAAAAAGGGGATATGTCCCATACTTAGTCATTTTTCTTAACTCCAAAAACACTCTCTAAGCCCTCTCCAAAAATTCCACCAAGATCTTCAACCAAATTCAAACATCTCAAGCTCTAATTCCGGATTCAAGACTCAATCTCAAGCTTCGATTCTCCATTCCAATCTTCATCAAGGATTCTCCAAAGTTGAGGTATGTGGGTTTGATTGTGGAAACCTTCCTTTCCACAAGTCCAACCATTTATCCTCTATTTCTACTTCAAGTTTATGGGTCCTTATGATTATTTATGAACTCTTGAATTATGGAATTACTACTACACACCCTATTATGGTCCATTTTGCATATTATCATGAAATGGAATTATTATGTGATGTTTATGGTTTACATGCTTCCATGATCAAATTATGAAGGTTGATATATATATGTATGTTGTTGGTGGGCTGATTTATATGGATTTTGGAATTGGTTGGACTTAGTATTCTTGAAATACATGATTTCATTTACATGAACAATTGCCCACCTTGTGTTTGATAAAATGCCCATTTATAGAATTCTTAGGAAAGGGAAGGTCCAAGGTACGTCCTATGAGTCGGATGGTTATGTAATTACTAAAATGATGATGAAATGGACACATGTATATGATTTTCTCTATATAAGTGTTGTGAGTCGACCAAGCCTAGTACGGGGGGTAGTAGGCCCGTATAACCGTATCGAGGGGTTGGTACCTTGGTTGCCTAGTACGGGGGGTAGTAGGCCCGTATAACCATATTGAGGGGTTTGTACCTTGGTCCCTAGCTCGGGGGGTGGTAGGCCCGTGTAACCATATTGAGGGGTTTGTACCTCTTTCGCCTCTCCAAGGGGGTGGTAGGCCTTGGAAATACTATATTGATGGTCACTCGCCACACATGTACTACGTCCCACTAAATATGATTTTTATGTAAGCATCATTATACATATCATTTCATTAATATGCTATCTATTGGGTATGATTGCGCATTTTTCCTAGGATGTCCATCTAATGTAGCATTGCATTGCATCCCATATACTTAGTACATTCAAATGTACTAACGCATACTCTATGCCTACATGATGTCACCATGTAGGGACCGGAGCACCGCTTGACCATCCTCCTCCGCGTGGCTAGTACGATTTTCTATAGTGGTTATTGGTGAGTCCTCCATTTCGGGGACGTTGCTCATGATCTTTTGCTATGTATAAAACTTTCCCTTTCTAGTTATGTTTTGACTATGAGGGTGAGCCCGGTAGTTTGTCTTGGCCCCCGCTAAGTACTCATGCTTAGAGGTGGTGTTGGACAAGTTGTGTATTATGCTTGAGCTTGACTCATCTATGGTATTTATGTATCATTTCTTTTTTTTTTCTTGCTCCCTTAGTCCCGATTTCCCCTTGATTATGCTTATCGCTTATGGTCATTTAATTGCTTCCGCGACCAAGGATGTGTAATGATACGCTATGAGGCTTGTTTGGGGTTCCTTCGGGTTCCCCATTCGCCGGTCACATCTAGGCCCTAGGCTTGGGTCGTGACAAACTTGGTATCAGAGCACTAGGTTGAATGATCCTCGGAGTCCAACACACCGCGTTGATTAGAGTCCGATTCATGGTTGTGTTGTGCACCACAACTATGAGTAGGAGGCTATGAGACGTTTTAGGAAATGTTTCCCTTCTCCATGTTCTAAGTCGTGCTGTAGAGTTGAATTAAGTTCTTCCCTAACGGTTGTTCTTTGTTATGCTAGATCATGCCTAATACAAGAGGAAGACGAGCCCACGCACCCGAGGAACAACCGACCAATGGGGATCTTCGGGATGCCCTTACTTTATTTGCACAAGCTATGGCTAATCAAGCCAACCACGGGACCCAAGCCCCTCAAGCTCCTACCCCGGCATCTCGGGTGAGAGACTTCGTGCGGATGAATCCCCCAGAATTCTATAGGTCTAAGTTAGATGAAGACCCTCAAGAGTTCATTGATGAAGTCCACAAGATATTAGCTATCATGGGCGTGAGGTCAGAAAATAAGGCGGAGTTGGCGGCCTACCAACTAAAAGGAGTGGCCCAAATATGGTACAACCAATGGAAGAGAGAGAAGGGGGCAAACTATGTGGTGCCTTGGGAAGAGTTCAAAACGGCTTTCCTTAATCGATTCTTTCCTCTAGAGCTTAGGGAAGCCAAATTGGTGGAGTTCATGAATTTAAAACAAGGATCTATGAGTGTGAGGGAGTATGCCCTCAAGTTTAACCAACTTTCAAGATATGCTCCACACTTGGTTGCCGACTCACGGTCTAGAATGAATAAATTCGTGATGGGTGTGTCCGACCTAGTGAGTGAAGAATGCCGGTCCGCAATGTTGATTAGTGACATGGACTTGTCCCGCTTGATGGTCTATGCCGAACAAATGGAGGAGGAGAAGTTGAGGAAGAGGAGGGGTCATGAGGCCAAGAGGGCCCGTTTTGAGGGCAAGTTCCAAAGTCGAAGGGGAGGCCGATTTCATCAAGGCCAAGGGTCTTCTCATGCGCCCCATAGGGGGTTTGCCAATGACGTTCCAAGGGCCCAAGGTGTTGGTGGTATGGGTCCTAGTGATGTATGTCCGAAGTGTGGTAAGGGCCATGGTGGCCCGTGTTTGAGAAATACCGGTGCTTGCTACAGTTGTGGGGAAATGGGGCACAAGGCAATGGATTGTCCCCGAAATCGCAACAAGGGTAAGGAGGTCCGTCCACAAGGTGCCAATGCGGTTCCTTTGGGGAGAGGGGGCCGACAAGATGGTGCCCCAAGGCACAATCGATTTTATGCTTTGCATGGGAGGCAAGGGGTCGATGAAGTCCCCGATGTCGTTACCGGTATGTTGAAAATCTTTGACTTGGATGTATATGCACTAATTGATCCGGGTGCCTCTCTTTCTTTTGTCACCCCCTTTGTTGCCAAAAAGTTTCATGTTGAGCCCGACTTGTTGCGTGAGTCATATAAGGTGTCTACTCCTATTGGTGCATATATTGTTGCTAGGAAGGTCTATAGAAATTGTCCTATTTGCATCTTGCATAAAATATTGCCTTGTGATCTTGTTGAATTGAACATGGTCGATTTTGATGTTGTTCTTGGGATGGATTGGTTGCATGCATACTATGCTTCTATTGATTGTAGAACCCGTAGGGTCAAGTTCCAATTCCCAAGTGAACCCATTCTTGAGTGGGAAAGCCAAATGTGGTAGTCAAGGGTAGATTCATCTCTTGCATTAAAGCCCGTAAGTTGATCTCTAAGGGGTGTCTCTATCACCTTGTGAGGGTTAGGGATGTGGAGTCCAAAACCCTTCTTATAGAGTCGGTTCCAGTCGTAAATGAATTCCTTGATGTCTTTCCTAATGACCTTCCCGGTGTTCCTCCCGAAAGGGAAATAGATTTTGGCATAGACCTCCCCCCCGATACTCAACCCAATTTCTATTCCCCCTACCGTATGGCCCCGGCGGAGTTAAAGGAGTTGAAAGAACAATTGAGGGACTTGTTGGAGAAGGGTTTTATTAGGCCTAGCCAATCACCATGGGGTGCACCGGTGTTGTTTGTGAAGAAGAAAGATGGGTCCCTTAGGATGTGTATCGATTACCGGCAACTCAATAGGGTCACCGTCAAGAATAAATATCCTCTTCCTAGGATTGATGACTTGTTCGACCAATTGCAAGGGGCTAGCCACTTCTCTAAGATTGATCTTCGGTCCGGGTATCATCAAGTGAAGGTGAGGGAGGGTCCCAAGACAGCCTTCTGGACTAGGTATGGACATTATGAATTTGTGGAGTCATGTCCTTGGGTTTGACCAATGCACCCCGGCTACCTTCATGGACTAATGAAATAGGGTCTTTAAACCCTATCCTTGATTCCTTTTTTGTGGTCTTCATTGATGATATTTTTAATCTATTCGATAGCGAGGAAGAACATACGGGTCACTTGAGGGTTGTGTTGCAAAGATTAAGAGAGGAGAAGTTGTATGCCAAGTATGAAAAGTGTGAATTTTGGTTGAGGGAGGTTTCTTTCCTAGGTCATGTGGTGTCGGGGGATGGTATTAAGGTAGACCCTAAGAAGACCGATGTGATTAGAAATTGGCCTAGGCCATTGACCTCGTCGGATATTAGGAGCTTCTTGGGCTTAGCGGGTTACTACCAGAGATTTGTGAATGGGTTTTCTTCTATTGCTTCTCCCATGACTAAGTTGACACAAAAGAAGGCTAAGTTTGAGTGGACCGACGAGTGCAAAAGGAGTTTTCAAACCTTGAAAGATAAACTTGTGTCCGCTCCTATATTGTCACTACCGGATGGGCTTGAGGGATTTGGTTGTGTATTGTGATGCTTCTAGAGTTGGCTTGGGTTGTGTCCCTAATGCAAAATGGTAAAGGTGATAGCCTTATGCTTCTAAGACAACTCAATGCATGAAAAAGAACTATCGCTACGCATGATCTTGAATTAAGCCCGTGGTGTTGCTTAAAGATTTGGCGTCATTATTTTATGGGGTACATGTCATGTGTTCACCGATCAAAAGAGCCTCCAATATGTCTTCACCCCAAAAAGATCTACAACTGAGACAAAGAAGGTGGCCTAGAAATTCTAAAGATTAGAACTGAGTGTGCATTATCATCCCCGGTAAAGCTAATGTGGTGGCGGATGCTTTTGTTTGAGTAGGGTGTCCTATGGGTGCCTAAGCTCATGTTGAATATTGGTGATAAGGGAAATGGCTAGGGAGGTACATCGGTTGCTAGGTTGGGGGTTAGGTTGGAAAGAGGTTGGTAAGGGTGGTGTGGTCGTTGTTGATGGTGCTAGGTCTTCCTTGGTTGATGAGGTGATAGCAAAACAAGATCTTGATTCTTCCTTGTTTGAATTGAAGGCCTTGGTGAAAGAGAGCAAGGTGGAAGTTTTCTCCCAAGGGGGAGATGGTGCCCTTAGGTACCAAGGTAGGTTGTGGGTGCCTTGTGTTGATGGTTTGAGGGAGAAAATTCTTGAGGAGGCTCATAATTCTTCCTACTCCATCCACCCCGGTTCCACCAAAATGTATAGAGATTTGAGGGACGTGTATTGGTGGGGAGGCATGAAGAAGGACATTGCCAAATTCGTCTCCGGTTGTCAAGTTGTCAACAAGTAAAGGCCGAACATCAAAGGCCGGGTGGTTTAACCCAAGACATAGAGATTCCTACTTGGAAGTGGGAAGAAATTAATATGGATTTTGTAGTTGGTTTACCCAAGACTAGAAAAGGTTTTGCTTCTATTTGGGTGGTGGTTGATAGGATGACAAAATCGGCTCATTTTCTACCGATAAAGACAACATATGGGGCGGAAGATTATGCAAGGTTATATATTCATGACTTGGTAAGGTTGCATGGGATTCCTCTATCCATCATATCGGACCGTGGTACTCAATTTACTTCACACTTTTGGAAGTCTTTTCAAAAGGGTCTAGGTACGAGAGTTAAGCTTACTACGGCCTTTCACCCGCAAACGGATGGACAAGCCGAAAGGACTATCCAAACACTTGAGGATATGCTTAGGGCTTGTGTATTGGAGCTTAAAGGTAGTTGGGATGATCATCTTCCATTGATTGAGTTTGCCTATAACAATAGCTATCATTCTAGCAT